>KK112594.1:80238-169158 GCA_000611955.2 Stegodyphus mimosarum
CGGCATTCCAGCCGGCACCACGTGGAGGTAGGGGTACCAACCGGTTTTGACGCGTTGGTGGTGTCTGCAATCGACCCACCTGGCAATTGGTCGGTTCCGAATTGCTGTCTGCTTGACCACTTGGGACGACTTCGTCGACTCCGGGTCTCCCTCCACTCAGTGGTTGGTTCCAGAACATCAACTCGGTGTTCCTCATGGAATACCAGAGTCAGCCCCGGGTCTCCTCCCGTACCTTGTGGTACGAGTACAGACGCATGGCACTCCGCCATCTGAGCTCACGTTAGGCTCCGGATCACCTCCCCTTTCGGGTCGGGTCCGGATCACCCACATGAACACTCAAAATTAAGAGAGTCATAGTTACTCCCGCCGTTTACCCGCGCTTGGATGAATTTCTTCAGTTTGACATTCAGAGCACTGGGCAGAAATCACATTGCGTCAGCACCAGTCACCGGTGTGCTTCATCAATTCGTAGACGTCTGCTGCAGTGTGGACTGCGCGCACGGACTCCTTTATACAGGATTCCCCTAACGCACGACCATCGCCGCCTGCGGCTACAATGGGCCAATCAGCATAGAGACTGGCGTGCTGATTGGCAGCATGTCGTGTTTTCTGACGAATCCCGCTTTAATTTGTGGTACCATGATGGCCGCATTCGTGTCAGACGCTATGCCGGTGAACGCCACCTTCCGGAGTGCATTATCGAACGCCACAGTGGACGAACACCCGGAGTTATGGTCTGGGGCGCCATAGCATATCATAGACGATCTCAATTGCTACGAATTGTGGGCAATCTGAACAGCAACCGGTATATCCGTGAAGTTCTACAGCCCGAAGCTGTTCCCTTCCTTCAAAGCTTGCCAGGCGCTGTATTTCAACAGGACAATGCCCGCCCTCATACTGCTCGGATTGTTAAATCCTTCTTTGCAGCGCAGCAGGTACAGCTTCTTCCTTGGCCTGCGTGTTCCCCGGATATGTCGCCAATTGAACATGTGTGGGATGTCATTGGTCGGCGTCTTGCTCGTGATCCTCGTCCTGTTGCGTCTGCAGACGAACTTTGGGTACGCGTACAAACGATATGGAATGCTCTTCCTCAGTCAGACATTCAAACTTTGTTTGACTCCATGCCACGTCGTGTAGCAGCACTTATTGCGGCGCGTGGTGGCCACACAAAATACTGATTCTGATCTCTTGTTCTTGTTTGTTTGCTTTGAACATTTAATCATTTATTTGTACTACTACCACTCAACTGTGTATTAAATGGCATTCAATTATGACGATTCCTTCTTGGTGTTGCAATTTTCACAAACGTGAGTGTATTAAATAAAAACTCATATATTCATTATTTAAAACCTTGTACAAAAACAACTTGTAATTCGAAATAGCATAATCATCATTATTCAATACTTTAGAATTAATAGTAATTTGTACAATACAAAGTGTAGCTTATAATTTAAAATAGCACAGTTATCAGCACAGGCTATGATTGAATACAGCTAATGAATTCCATACGATCTGTGACTCATTACATTCAGCTTATGATTCAAAATATTTAAAGAGATTAATACCATTCAAGTTAAAGTGTCTCTAATAAAATTAAGGATTCAATACAATTATCAATACATTACAGTGTATTATTAAATACTAAATACTAAACAAGACAAAACTAAAATACATAACGATGTGCAATTCTATACTTATTGTTCAATACCATATTACTAGACAATGTAGGACCACCCCGCAGCGATGCACGAAGAAACACGTCTAGGCATAGTCAATAAGAGTGCGGATGGTGTCCTGAGGGATGGCTCTCTATTCCCGCTCAACCATTTGCCACAGTTCGTCTTCTGAACGAAGCAGGAGCAGAGTTTGCAAACGGCGTCTAATCACATTCCACACATGTTCGATTGGTGACAGGTCAGGAGAGTACGTTGGCAAGGGAAGCATCTGTATACCTTGCAGAGCATGTTGGCAGATACGAGCACTGTGTGGTCGGGCGTTATCCTACTGAAAAATTGCATTAGGCAGCTCCTGAAGGTAGGCGATTGCCACTGGCCGCAGTACCTTATCCAAGTATCGTTGGGCCGTCATAGTGCCCTGAATACGAACTAGAGGTGACCTGGAATCGTAGGCAATAGCGCCCCAAACCATTATGCCACGTTGTCGCGCGGTGTGGCGTTCCACAGTTACTGCCGGATTATATCTGTCTCCACGTCGACGCCACACACAATGCGGCGACTGTCACTGCATAAACAGAAGCGTGACTTATCTGAGAACACGACGTTTCGCCATTTTGTCATCCACATCGCTCCAGTCCGGCACCATTCTAAACGTTGGCGTCTATGCTGTGGGGTCAATGGCAGTCTTCTTAACGGACGCCATGAGGGCAGGCCACGTTCAACCAATCGACGGGAAATGGTTTTCGTCGATACGGGATCATCAAGGGTATCTTGCGGATGCTGCAGAATCGCGGTACAAGTGACTTGCGGGACCGCCACAGCTTGTCGGCGGATGCGTCGATCCACGCGTGCTGACGTCACTCTGGCTGCACCTGCACCCCTTCTTCTTCCCACATTTCCTTGTTCCAACGGGGCCCACCAGCGGCCGAGCGGTAAAGACGCTGAACACTGGTAGTTCGGTCCGAGGTTCGAATCCCGCAAACGGGCTGGCTGCATGGGCGTTTTCGTGGTTTTCCCCATGTGTAACGTGTATACGAGCCAGTTTCCCTTAGAAAGTCCTCCACGAAGGCATCCCTCCTCTTAGGCATATAGCCCTCGTGTGCTTTGCCATAACTGAATAACCCAACCCAACCCCTTGTTCCAACCATGTTCGCCATAGCCGATGCACCGTGTTCGCATCCATGTGGGTATCAGCTGCGATTTGGCGTAAAGACCAACCCGCCCTTCTCAGTCCTATCGCCATACCCCTCGTAAAATTTTCTATCTGCTGGAAGTGCCTTCGTTGACGGCCTGGCATTCTCTCCCATTACGCGTATCCTCCGGGACAAAAGCCCACCAGCGGCCGAACGGTAAAGACGCTGAACACTGGTATTTCGGTCCGAGGTTCGAATCCCGCGAACGGGCTGGCTGCATGGGTGTTTTCGTGGTTTTCCTCATGTGTAACGTGTATACGAGCCAGTTTCCCTTAGAAAGTCCTCCACGAAGGCATCCCTCCCTTTAGGCAGATAGCCCTCGTGTGCTTTGCCATAATTGAATAACCTAACCTCCGGGATAAAAAACAACTTTTTTCGATAATTCGTCTGGCAGAAATAACGAGACGAATATTGTCCATTCTGCACGTTGCTTCCCTTATATCTTACTTTCCGTGCGTCGGAGAGCTGCGCATTTCACATCACTCGCATAACTCAGGTACGTGCGTCTCAGCGTCAGTGACGTGCAAAATTTATGCGTAAAATTTGCATAAATTTCTGACCACTGCTTCTTGATGTTGCATTCTCAATGTCGAGCAGTGTATATCTCTGTAGAAGGAATAATCAAGGCAAGATTGGTCCGTCGATCGAACAGACACTTACGATACATAATTACGTCCGATCCACTGTTGGCCAGATTCAGAATTTATTAAAAAGGTTCTGTTGTATCTTAAGCATCCGACAGCCATCAGCAAGGTGTAATGCTGGTGGTTTTTTGAGAACCTGCCCATTTTAATCTAAGTTATTTTATTATTGTATTGTATTTTAGAAGTTTTCTGTTATTAACTTTCTAAAGTACTTTGCAAAATCATTTAAGAAATATGGATTGTTTTAGAAGTGTTAAGTAATTTATTCAAATTTCGTGAATATATAAAAGAAATTCTGGTTTTATATTGACAACAATAATTTCTAAATACTTTCAAAGCAATTCAAAACATTATGATTATGGTATTCAAGCAAAGAATTTTCAGAACTGCGAACGTTTTTAGTTATTTCTTGAAATCCTGAAAAAGTTAGGACACTTCTTAATAGTATTTTATAATATATTTACATTTTCGGCGCAGCTTTCTCTTAAAAGGCGTCACTGCACGTGGAAATGAAACAATTTTAATTACAGTTCTACTAAAAATAACTAAATAAATACAAAATGCGTAACAATTATCCGTATATTTTTTTAATATACGCTTGGAATTTTAAATGTTTTGCTTTGTTGAGTTTAATGGTGATGAGTGTTTTATAAACCTAACAAATGCAGTATAAAAGTCATCTCATTTCTTGAACAACGTTTCGATGCAATATCCAACTCAGATGCCAGTGATATATACAGAAAGTAGTAGAGATACATGTTCGTCTGTTCCTTTTGGAATGACATTTCGCTTCCTGATGAGGGAGTTAATAAGATAAGCACAAAAGTTATTTGAAAGATTTCCTTTATGTCCCGTTGACGGTAGCTCGGTTCAGATTGTTGCAGTGAAAGAAACAACGGCTGAAAGATCCGTCTATTTTGTTCTTCATTCTCTTTTAATTTTCGTTCTGTATATTCATTGACTAACGCGCGTATACGGAGAGCATAAAGAGGATCGTATTTGGCATCTGGAAGAGCTGTCTTGAGTTCTTCAAAATTAGTTTCAATAGGAGTGATCTCTTCGTCTTTGCAGGTTCCTTTTTATTTGTTAACATTTGAAACCGTATTTAAAAGCAATTCTTGCTCTGAATCCTTCAGTTTGTTATGTCTTCCGGGTATAGTCAGTATTTGAATTATTCTCATGTTTTCGACAGCCAATGACATTATCGCCAGAATCCGACGATATATTTGAACCTTCATGAACGATGTTTACTTCCATTGTTACTGTATCGCTTCCAAATGAGCCATTTCCACTATCCGGTGTAAACTGGCTGGCGTCAGAGGAATCCATTTTGTTATGTCCTGTCGAAAGGTCAGCTAAATTGCTATCATCTTACATGTACACTGAGTAAAAAAATGGGTTAGTTCTAAATCTTCCGTTCTACTGGACCGATTGACGAAATTCAAATTGCGTTTTTCATGTGTCGAAAGCGCGACTTAGGATATGCATTAGATTTATATATAGCATCGTTCTAATATAGGTATTTTGACACAAAATCGGTCTATTTCTGAAATAACATACCAATTTTGTTTTCCATATTTCGATTCTACGACTCAGATTATGCATAAATATAGAATTTTGTAAAATTTGGTGCGAAATTCACGGAGAAATTCAAAAATTTAACTTGGCACTTTTTTCAGTTTGAGCCGAGAATAATTCACTTGGCGAACTTCTTAATATATGGCAACCTGTTTTCCTGTCCCTTCTATTGTGCAGAAGCAGTAAAAGATCACATCATTCCTACCTTTTTACATTGTGAATGAGAAAAAAAAAGTCACATCGTTCTTACTTTCAAATAATCTTAACAAAGTGCGTAAACCATATTTCCAATATTATCGCTTTAAAAAAAATATGCCAAATTTCCAAAAGCGCCAGTATATAAATTTACGTATATCTTCGAAAATTTTGAATAAAGAGCTGTGATTTTTTGCAGGTACTCTACTAGTAGAAATACATCTACTTTAGGATAATTCTAAAATTTTATAAGTTATAATTCAAAATTGTTTTCGAAAAATGTATGAAAATTTTTTAAAAATACAAATTTTAAAAATAAATCATAAGATGGGTAAATTTTATTTGGAATGAACCTAAATTTCGAACTGTATAGGAAGGAATCCAATAAGTTTCATAAAAAAAGAGATATTAATAAATACATACCAAATTGAATTAACATTGAGGAGCCAAAATTTTGAGAACCAAGTTTTTAAAAATTACTTGTGCGATTTTTACAAAACTTGGCAGTTTGGCATCATTTGAGTCGTAAAATCGAAATATGGTAAAACGTGGCATGTCGTTTTAGAAAAAGTGCGATTTTGTGTCAAAATACCTACATTAAAACAATGCTATATGTAAATCTAATACATGTCCTGAGTCGCACTTTCGAGACATGAAAAACGCAATTTGAATTTCGTCAATCGCACAGTAAAACGGGAGATATAGAACTGTCCTTTTTTTTCGCAGTGTACATATTTCCACTAATTTTGTCGATGTTCTTTTCACATTTTTCAAGCGGTTTCTTACCTTCTATATCAGATTCGGTCTTACCGGAGATTTCATTTTCTATGTATTGATTATTAGATACTTCAGGTTTCGGCATCTATAAAGGCGACTTCTTTTGATTCAGACATGAATTCTTCTCCAATTCTTCTCCACTGGTAAAGTTTTCATCAAAGTCCGGTGCTTCTATGCAAATTTCATGTCGGGTGTCTTCTTTAATCGTTATAAATTCGCTTTCTTCAAAAAATTCATTCTTGTCCTTTGGAGGAATTTGACTATTTGCAGGGGCGTCTGTAACATCCCATTCTGTCCACAGATTTAGTAAATTAATCTCATTTCGTCAGTTCGTTTTTCTAATGTTGATGCTGCTCATGCTTATCTCATCATGGGCAAATGGATTCATACATTGGATGCATTTTCACAGAAATCCTGCTTCTCTACAACACCCCTCCCAAAAAAACTCTTCTTGTCATTTGATATGCGTAAAAATGAAAAATGGTAACTTGGCTACATGATATTTACATTATTTACATTTCCATCCTTTTTTTCCATAGTGGCACTTTTAGAAGCAAGTGAACCCACCTTTGAAAAAGCACAACCCAACTTTGCATGTTTCGCACATGTACCAGGATCCTTATCGGATTTATTATCTGAAGGCAATTCCTTTTGAACATTTAGTGGTTCCGAAAGGGTCAGCCCTTTCCGATCCATTTGCAAAATAATTAAGAATCAGAAAAATATAAACTATTATTATGTCTACAATTAAGAAAATGTAAACTTTAAAGGGCAATTAAATAAACATCTACAACTCAAAACAATCAAAACGTAGTTCTAGCAAAATTTCTTTCAACGAAAGCGAAAGGATAAAAAGAGAACTGCTCTAGTAAATAATGAAAGAGTAAACTGATAAAACTACCCCTGACCTTTTGGAAAACACTCCAACAATTTCATAGTTGATAAACAAACCTAAAAAAAAAAAAAAAAAAAAACCAAAAAAAAAAAAAAAAAAAAAAGAAAATGAAACACAGATGTGCATTCACCTTTCTATTGTGAATGAGCTCACCGAAGAAAATACTGCAGTGAAACAAAGCTACAGTTGTTGGTGTTTCAGTGATCCCACTCTGGACACACCAGATTTTTGTCTTTCGATTTTAGGCAATATTTCAAGGTAAAAATTTTGAACTTCTATAGAATAAAGAGGTCAGCATACATCCAAGAAAATAACATACAAATTTCTTTTCAAACAATTTCTTTTATTGGAAGATTTCTTTAAAATTGAGGGTCTTTAAAAACTAAACATGTCTAAAATGTATGGACTGGTTTGTGTTGCGCTGCCATCGAATGTAAATAAAGAAGGTTAAAAGTAATCTATTGTAACCTATCAAGCCTTTTACATTCAATATTTCTGTCTGTGCAGAGGGTTGAAAAAGTTAAAAATTAGATGTAAATTGGCTTAGTATCTGTTTGTTATCTTAATGTTCTTAAAATAAATCAGTTACACAAAAGGGAAATGAAAACAAATGTGGTATTAAGTGATAAGGTATATTAAGAATTGTTCAAATAGCGAATCGCAAAATAAGTTCTTTTCTCAGAAATACTGGTCAGTTCAGAGTTGGTCAGTTACGAAAGTTGGCCAATTACGAAACTCATCATGTTTTTAACTAAAAGGACTTTTTAATTACCTCAAACATTGCCTTAAAATATGGATAAAATAGTATTTAACGCATTTTTCCGAATGCTGGCAATAAAGCAGCTTATCTTTCTAAACACAATGTTTGCATACGAGCTCTTAATTTACACTCTTGAAATTTAAACAAAATTATAAACGTAATATCTAGTTAGAATTACAAGTATTCGATTAAACTTCGACTAAACTATTTTAGACAATTTGCTCCTAAGCAAATTTCGTCCAACCACGCCATTTCCAAAGATCAGAAGATATACATTTAGACAATTTTAACGCATATTAGAACTTGAAATGTCAATCACACGCTTGCTGCATTTAGGATCTCTTGTTCTTTTACTAAGTTTCCAGCTCGGTTGAATACTGGTTTCTAATTCTACAGAAATGAATTGGATAATTACTTATTCCCTAAGAGAAATCGATTTTACGGTATGCTGCTTATATGAATCCTGAAATCTAATCATTCCAGGGGCAAGGTGACAAATGGCTTTGAAATTTCCATGGCGTGAACCGAGAATTTCTAGCCGACACCTCGAACCCAGTTAAAGCCGCTTTGATTTAGGGATGTCGCTGTGTTTAAAGTGTTGCATTTAAAATTAAATGCGTTACCAAATGAATTGTTCTTCGAATCACAGATACATTCACGTATAATTTAGGCGAAAATCACGTAAATATTGTGCTTGAATACATAAAACAATTCTTTTATTTTTAAGAAAATAATGAATTTGAAATATAAATGTGTTTTATAGGGTCTTTAGATTATTTAATATTAATTAATCTGTATTTTTGCGGTATAAACAATGTTTCTATTGAAAGTTTAAAAGTTGTATGTTCATTTACAAATGTAATCGCGTTTTCCTAGAATTCTAAAACTTTATCCCCAAACTGAAAATGTTTGAAAATTAAACTTACAAAATATATTCGTAAAAGCTAAGAATCATAATTGCACAATGTCTTTTTCTGTGTTCATTTTACTTCCTTAAATGAAGTAAAAAAGATGTATTGTAAGCTCGAAAAATTTCGGGTCTCATATTTCAAAGAAAATATCCATTTTGACCTCTATCGATTCAAATTTAAGGAGGTTTTTGCGTAAGGTCTAAACGTAAGGACAGAATAAAGAACTCTTTTTCTCAATAAAATTATAAAACTGATTTAAAATGGATTCTGAAGAGATATTTTCGTGGCGTCTGTGCGTACGTACGTACGTATGTATGTATCTCGCATAACTCAAAAAGCACTAGCCTCAGAATCCTTAAATTTTCTATATATGACTGCTATAACATGTAGATGTGCACTTCCCCTTTTGGTTGCAATCGGCCGCATTAGTATATAAATATATGTATATGTTACTCTCTATTACTCGGCTCAGTGAGCTCAGGTTCTTTATTCTTATATGCTTGTAAATTGTGCATTTTTGGCTTTAAAAATCATTCAGTAATGTTGTTCTTATCTTTCGGTTACAATTTTATGCCTTTAGTTAACCTGCATGCAATAATTGTGGAATTAGCAACAATTTAAAAGTTTTTTAAATGCGGCTAAGCCTAATTTTAAGTTATGATAGCGGACATATTTGTTTACATTTGATACTTAGCAGAATAGGGGATTTGTTGCCAATCTAGAGAAACTGAGCTTCCCAACAACAAAGTAACGTCTTCTTTTATGATTACAAATTAAATTATGCTGGATTCATTCTGGAATTATCATTTAAGTTATTAACTTTTTTTTCGTATAAACTGTAATTTTAACTGTAAAAATTGCTTTTTAATTGTTTTAACTGTACTTGCTGTTTAATGTTTTTCTGTATCTTTCAATTTTTAATGAAACTATTTCGAAGTTTTATGTATTTTTGTCTTACCGCGAAGTTAGAACTGAATTAATTAGTAACGCATGCGCATTAGGAAAGCGGCGTTGAATCGTCTTTGAAAAGGTGTTTCCCTTTTATTTGTTTAATTTCTTCTATACCTCGTTTTAGATTAATCATAGTATTTGATTAGAACTTGGGTTAATTCTTCAGATGCTATAATGTTTGCGCACTCTGAGTTATAAAATGAGTGAGATTAACGCTGTTAAGTGAACCTAGCGCCGATAATGAACTTAAAAGAGTGCATTTATTCTATTGTGGTTTATGCGCTATCGACGAAGCAAATTTAAATCAAAATTCGTTAACTGTTAATTCAATACGTTTAAGTGAAATGCAGTAAAATTGCGTATAATTTAATATTCCGTACAAGGAAGTCATGTGCTGTACATATTAGATTTTGTGTTTGTAGATGAGGTTCCGACATTTTATTGTGTATTTCGGATATTTCGTCCTTAAAAATATTTATTAAATAAACAATATATAATGAATGAAATATGAGACGCGAAATTTTTCGCGATTACAATACTTCCTTTTTACTTTGTACAAGGAAATAAAAAACGCAATATTGATAAATATTTAGATCTGTTTCATTAACCCGAAATGTATATTTATAAACAACAGAAGAATATAAAATGAATCAGCATTCGTAATATGAGAAGAAAATTCCGTTGAAAATGCAATACTCATAAAACATAAGTACAATTTAAGTGTGACTCTGAAGTATTATTTGAAGTGATATGAATAATTTCGAAAATTATTTCTGACAGCTTACCGCTAAACGTATTTCAAGCGATGATTGATATAGATAACAATACCTATCCGTGGATATGTTGCTAAGTTATCTGAAGACTGACAGTTCGTTTTGGGTAGCTGACAGACTAGCTGTATGAAGCTTGTAAGGCTCTATCAAGTACAAATGCGTTCTACTTTCTCATCGAAAAATCTCGTCTTTCATAGGCAGCCATCGAATACTTAAGACGGATTAAATACCAGTTATATTTACCATTCATAATTTCAACTTGAATTTGTGAATAAAAATGAAAGTATATCTTTCAAATCACGTTTTAGCTACCAAGCGTGACTTCTACCTTACAAATATACTTAAGACCTCGATGCTTTCAAAATAAATAGTGAGACCATAAATCGCATATAAGATGCTAACAAATTCTATTTATTCATTTTACCATTTCGTGAGTTGTTATAACAGACGCTATCTTTCAAGAATTAGTATTTAATAAATACATTCACTTCGAGTAGTAAGTACCCTTCCAGTGGCATAATTAACGCTTATACGTTATTCATTTGAAAAGTTAAATATATGCTTGTAAACAGATAATGAATATTTAAATGATTTAGGCCGGAGTTTGTCTTTTTACAAGACTGAGCTTCGCATGTTGCATTGTAAACACAATAATGAACAAATGAAATATTTTCTTTGTAAGCGTGTGACTAGAATTATTCATTGCTATATGAAACCTATTTAGTTTCATGATAAAGGAAAATAATTAGCTAAGTAAACTTTATTCATATTTAAATTATACTATCATTTATTTGATGCTTGAAAGATTGTGGCTGTTATCATTACAATTTTTATATTTTTTCAAAATGATTTCCTTAAATAAAGTGTGTCCCAAAAGTTTATAGACAGCGTTTTTTTCCTTATAAAATCTAAAAAATAAGAATTAAGGCTTTAAAATTGATTTTAATCAAATGTGATGTCGAGACAATGAGATTAGTTTATAAAAATAAAATCATACAATCACAGACTTTGTGGTAGAAATTAAAAATGAAAATTCACTGTCCCAAAAGTTTAAAGACAACTCACTTTACGTTGCTTTCTTATTCATATTTTTGAGCCATTTTTCGTAATCAAACTCGATCCTTCATACTTATCACTAGAGTTTGGAGCAGTTCCGGCTTCAGAGAGAACCAACTTCTTTCGATTTGCAGCTTTAAATCATGAATAGTTGAGAACTGGCGCTCTTTAGCGTATACGTCTCTCGCCAATATTCCCCAAAAGTTCTCCATTGGGTTCAGGTCTGGACTTAAGGCTGGCCAGTCCATTACAGTCACTTGGTTTCGACGGAACCATTCCTTCGTTCAGTTTGATACATGCACTGAGCAATTGTCTTGCTGGTAAATCCACCGATCACCCCCTAGTAACTCTCCAAATGGTAAAAGATGCATTTCCAGCATTTTCTGGTAATCTTCTGAACATAGCCTACCTTCTAGGAAAGCAATCAGTAGTTCCGTTGAATGAAAATGCTCCCCAGACCATAACTGAACCCCTCCTTGCTGTCTACTGAAAAATGTTTGTGGTTCCTGGCGAATATCGTGCTAGTAGCATGCCCATCCCATCTGGGCCATCTAAATTGAACTTCTTTTCATCACTGAAAACAACACTTAACCATTCATCTGTCCAATGCATGTGATTTCGAGCCCAGTGAACACGAGCATCTTTATGACGTGCTGTCAGCTTGGGTGAACGATGCATTTTGCGATAAATAAGATGTTTACGTTTTTGTAGCCGTCGATGCATCGTAGATTTCGACATTGGAAAAGTCACTTCTCTAGAAACTGATCGAATTGACAACTTTTGAGTTGAAATCAATCTAAGAATCTCTCGATCTTGCCGTTTAGTTGTTTGCTTTGGTCGCCCAGAACGAGATTTCTTTTCAAAATTGTCACCTTTAGATAAAATTTGGTATATACCAGCCCTGCTGCGTCTCATTTTTCTTGCAAAATCCACAACTTTCATTCCAAGAGCTTTCAAACAATATATTTGAGCAATTTCGGTTTTGGAAAACTGCACCTTACGAGGCATCTTTGCAACTAGTAGTAACACGTTTTTCCACTTCGAATTTATTTCAGGAAGTAATTACGTCACAAGTACACGATTTTGGAATATGAAAATTTGGTTATTAGTACTCCAATCAGCTTTTAACACATGTTGTCTGTATATTTTTGGGACAGCATTATTTCATTTTTATTTTTTACGTCATCTTTATAACTGTTAAATGT
This sequence comes from Stegodyphus mimosarum, assembly GCA_000611955.2. Lineage (NCBI taxonomy): Eukaryota > Metazoa > Arthropoda > Arachnida > Araneae > Eresidae > Stegodyphus > Stegodyphus mimosarum. The sequence continues at coordinate 92,853 of KK112594.1, forward strand.
GTTTTAAGTGTTTTATTAATTCTACAACGTCATTACAATTTTGCATATTTTCCATCGTTTCACCTACTCGGTGGATTACTTCCTAAACTTAAAAAAGTCTGTTGTCTATAAACTTTTGGGACGCACTTTATAATAATTTATGTTTTGTATCGATGCAACTTGAAATTTAAATCAAATTCATCATTCCAAACGGATTTAATAATTAGAAAAGCTGTTTTCTAGCTAGCTGTAAATAATAACATATTGTGGTATTAATACAATAACCTAAAATTCTCGTCTCTTTTTACAAAATTTTATTTAGAAAAGTATAGTTCATTTTGTTACCACATCGAGCTGCATATAGCACTTACAAGAGACGATTTGAAAAATCGGGAAGCTTGGTTTAGATTTCCAGAAAAGATCGGGTGCTCGTAAACAAAGATTGCTCAAAATTAATAGCAATTTTTTGTTCACTCTGAGTTATAAAGTGAATAAGATGTAACGCTGTTAAGTGAATTTAGCGCCGAAGTGTGGCTATGGTAAATAAATATAGTGAACTCTACACAGTGCATTTATTCTATTGTGGTTCATGCGCTATCGACGAAGTAGATTTTATTCAAAATTCGCTAACTTTTGATTCAGCATGTTTAAATGAAATGCAGGAAAATTGAGTATAATTTAATATTCCCTACAAGGAAGTCGTGTAGTGTATATATCAGATTTTTACACTGATAACAGTAAAACGCTTCTCGATGAAGATGACTTCAATTTTCCAAATAAGTAGTTTTATTTCCAAAATGGAAAAAAAATTCTTTTCTTTTTGTTACTTTCCATAAATGAAAAACGAAGAGTTTGGCAAACACGTTGCAATGGGAAATTTACTGGAAGACTTGATTTAGAATTCAGCAATTTGCAAGAATACTACTGGAATTGTTACAATAAAAGCGGTTTTTCTCAAGCGATTCATGTTCGAATGCTCATTATTGGATAAACAGTAATATTTCAGTAAACGAAGCATTATATTCTTAATAAATACAATACAGTCAAATACCAAAAATCCGCCGACCTAAAATTCGCCAACTCCTGAAATCCGCACTGCCTCTCAAAATATAAATAATGAATTTATAGGTTCCAGAAACCGTAGAATGGAGAACGAAATACCGAGGAAAAAATATTTATCCAATCATGATGTCATAATTACCGAACAATAATGATTCTGTATTAGTGGCAGAAAAAAGATCTTAACCCAAAAGAGGTTTTGAGTATGGACGATGTGTTCAGATGAGTCAACACCGGCATATCAGATAACCGATGATGAAATCATTGGCTCTGTTTTAAAGTCGCCACAACAAGAAAACGATTCCGACACCGACACAGATAATGAATTTGATAGGAGTTAGAAAAAATCTTTTAATGAGAGTTTGGAACATGGTGAAAAATACCTAATATATTCAGAACAACAGAGCTGTATCACAGACCAAGAGATTATGAACCTGTAGAATTTACAAAAAATAACTTACTCTGGAGCACCTAAAGTTTTAAAACAAACCTCTATCAGAAAAATGTTTGAAACAAGAAAAAAAAAAGGAAATACTTTATGCTTTATTAGTATCCCTTATTTTTACACATCTCTATTGTATATCTCCTTAATGCTTTAAAATATTCCTGGAGTCACAAATATAAATGAATAATATAATAAATATATATATATATATATATAATAATAATTTAAGGCATATAATAAAATAATGTAATAATGTATATTATTGTACATAATAATTTAAGTAAATGTATCTAATATGTCTTATTTATTTAGCATTTTTAGTCTGAATATTAAGATTTGGCTTTTCTGTCCTGAAATCCGCAAAATCCTAAAATCCGCAGGGCCCAAGCATCTCTGGTCCCAAGCATTGCGGGTGTATTTGAAACTGTATTTGAAAAATTCAAAAGTCAATAGAAATTTTGTGAAAGAATCATGAACACAAAGTTTAAAAACTAAGACGAAAGGCGCAAATGCTGCAGGTTCTTAAAATGTGAAAAGATATTTTTAAGCAAAAGTTTTTTAAAAAAAAGCGTAAAAGTGGAGTTCTGATCTGAGCATTTGAGAGACTCTTAAGAGATGGACTCCAAATTGAGAATATATTTCGAATTTTCTATGCATTAATCTCAAATGTCTCAGAGGAACGAAACCTGTATTCGATACTCATTGATCAACGTGGTACAAGGCTTCGAAACACTTTTCCCTTGATAAGTCTGTTGAAAGAGTTGAACTTGGTTGATCAATATTTAACTTTTCTAAATATTTTTCATTTTTAGGTTACTTTCAATGTTTCCTTGTACTACCTTAGGGTGCGACTTTATTCGAGATTCTAAATGATTAACCTCTTAGCACGCGCGTTTGCGCAAATTTCCGACAAATTTGGTTTTTAATGCACATTTTTCACATACCGATGCTGAGACGTCTGAAGGTCATTCCTATTCTTCCTTTTTACCTAACACCAAATCATGGAATGTGCCAACAGGAAGTCATTTTGCTTTTCTTTTTTTTACCGGGCTTTTGTGCTAGGTGGCAGCTTTTTCGTAAAAGTTACGACACACGCGTGATCGTGGGTGAAAATTCGGAAAATATTTTTTTTTCTCAAATATTTTGTCATTTTGTGTTATTAATTTCCTTGTACATAGGCTGTTCGCACATTTTTTAGAAGATGCATATTGTATTCACAAAACTAAATTACATGAAATTCTTGTGTTTTAAATGTTCTATTTGACATCCCTTATTCTGAACTATCTTTCGATACCGCAATTTCCAGGATAATAATGCCTTTTGAAGTGTCAGAAGAGGTATTCTATCCCATTCTTCCGGAACAGCTTTCCAGAGTCCTGTTAGGGTTTCGGGACAACGTTTGGGTAATGCAGTTTCTAAAAGTCCGAAACCACAAAAATCCATAGGTGACACATCGGGAGATTTAGTAGAGATATCAGTGAAGGGTATAGCCTGGATACCAGTTTTTTGTTTCATTTTTTGTAGGAAATTTCCAGTAGATTTTGATGTGTGACTGCTAGCTTTGCCCCCATGGAGTCTCACAGATGGATGGCACTGTGAGTAAAGCGATGGTATTTCATTCAGAAAAATTGGCGATAAAATATGTTCCTGATACTATTTGGAGTTAATCTTGAAATTCTTTTGCACTCTCTTTATTTTTAACTTGCCATTATAAGAAAAACCAGCACCAATCGTGAATCCCTTAGAAAAACTTCCTTTCTTTTCTTTTCCCTTTTTTTGGGTAGAAATTTGCCTTATATCTTTTCAGCCAATTTTAGGAGTTAATCTTGAACATTTTTTGCACTCTCTTTATTTTTAACTTGCCATTATAAGAAAAACCAGCACCAATCGTGAATCCCTTAGAAAAACTTTCTTTCGATTCTTTGAAACATGTACTTAAATTTCTTTCTCCCCTTTTATGATAATAAATGGCTCTTCTTTTGTTATAATCATTTAAATAACCCATGCTTCGTCTATTGTGACAATTGTTTTCCATTTTTCTTTGGATAAGTGTTTCTCATATAGAATTCTGCAGCGTGTCCTGCGTCGAGCGATATGCTTCGGAAGAATTGCGTTTTTTCTCTTTCATAAGATTTAAATCAACGTTCATCATTTTGTTTACAGTGAACACCGAGCATTTTAATGATTTTTCAACTGTCCTTTGACTAGGGGGATTTTCCTTTAACATTAAACAACTTACCTTTGCAATAGTCGAAGATGTTCGTTTTTTCCTTGGATACTTGTTTGGAATTTTTGTCCCACTGGAGGCTCCAATTGGACCTTTTTTTCCTTTCTTGTTGATGATATTAGCTATCGACGCTTTAGATATCACAAAACCATAACTCTCGCATCGTTTTTGATAACGGAGAATGAATTTCGCTTCGGATAGAGCTTCAATATAGCCTTCAAACCACTGCTTTGTTAAATTCGTCATTTTGAATAAAAACAAATCTTTCAAGCCACAGACGATATTTTTGATCTTTAAAAATTGTACAATTGCAATTACTTCTTTTGCAGCAAACAAGTTTTCATTACCGCTTACCAAAATCGTCTAAAAATGTGTCAACAGCCTCTGTATTATTTTAATTTGTGTACATTCGGCTCTGTAATTTTTATATCCGTTTTCATGGCAAAACATTATGTGCAACCAGCTGATTTTGCTCGCATTCTTAAAAAGTTATCTGATAAAGAAAAGAAAAACAAGAAAACCTTTGGATATGAGAACAATAGCGATTTGAGCGAGGAAAATGTAGAGATAAATGATATGAGTAGTGAATCTGAACAATATATTTCGTATGATGATGATAATAGCGATATAGAAAAAACGAATGATGATGGTCTGGTCTATATTGGTAAGGATAAATTTTCTAAGTGGCGAAAACAGAAGTATGCAATCTGCTCAATGGCGAAAAAGATGAATACTGCGAAAGTATTACCGTGCCTAAAACACCATGCCAAGGATGCAGAGGATGAAGTAGGATCATTTTTTTAAATGATTGATATAAATATGCTTAATGAAATTTTGGAATGTACAAATAAATATATAAGTTTGCTTAAAAATAATTTACTTATATCTGAATGTGATATCATTTGTATTTTGCAATAATAAATGTTAATAATTTATTTCTTACCAAATTTATCGTCAACATTCACTCATTTCTGTCGTTTTTCGTGACGAAAGCGGCAAAATAATAGATGTCGTAAAAAAATACGACACGTGCGTGCTGGAAGGATAACTCAAAAGGTAATGAATAATCGAAGTCGGCGTAAACAATAACTCCACGACGTAAAATTCTAATTCCTAGAGAATCAAAGTTAGCAACGTGGCCTTTAGGCAGGTCGAACACGTTCTGATTTCACTCTCCAAAACCTTGCTTTAAATACTTCCTTCTACCTACCTAATTTGAAAATCGCTCATGCTGGAAATCTGCATTCTGACAGGAAAATGAAATGAGGGGTGTGTTCCAACCTTAATTCCCTAAAGGGATAAACTGCTGCTTGTTTTTCCCGCGACGGGGGGAAAATAGAGTCAGAACGGAAGTGAACGATGATATGATAAGATGTATAAATTGATCCGGCACTGTTCCGCGTAAGATATTGTTATTTGTTTTAAATCATGTTTTGTTATTGGTTTCAATAAATAATCAAAGTCAACTACTGTAAAATAAATGACTCAACACTTCAAAACGATGACACCACAGGGTGATAGGGAAGGTTCTGTATCTTAAAATAACTGGTTAGATCATTTTTGAAAATCATTGATATAAATATGCTTGATGAAATTTTGGAATGTACAAATAAATATATAAGTTTGCTTAAAAATAATTTACTTATATTTGAATGTGATATCGTTTGTATTTTGCTATAATAAATGTTAATAATTTATTTCTTACCAAATTTATTATCAATATTCACTCATTTCTGTCGAAAACGGTAAAATAATGGATGTCGTAAAAAAATACGACTCGAGCGTGCTGGATGATTAAGACTTTCACAGGATAATTTACTGTAAATGTGCATATTAAACTCCCCTTTTAACCTTTTTTAAAAAAAACTTTTGCTTAAAAATATCTTTTCATATTCGAGAATATATTTCATCACACATTTCCACAGCCGAAAAATTTAAGTGAATACGAATGTTTTAGGAATAAATGGTAATTCGCATTCGAAAATACTCGGCAAGGTTGTAAAAGAGAAATGGAGAAAATGGATTATACCTTAGTAGAAGGGAGCTCACGGTGGAACAGTCTGCTTAATGTTAGAGCATCACTGCAGAGTAGTTAACTTGAGGTTCTGGACTGTAGCCTAATGACACTAATGTGACACTTTGACTTCGGCTTAATGACTCGAATAACACACGTAATTTCTTAACTGCGGGTCATGATTAATGACACTGATGCCACACCTGGCGTTGTGGATCACTGCACTCTTCTCTCTAATGACAGAGAATTCCTTCGTGACCAACTTACACCTCTTCAGACATAACTTTCTTTTTTGTTTTGAGTCAACCAACCAATAGTAACGTAACACTAAACTTTTTTTAAAACAGAGAACTCTAGCCAAAGTTTCGCCACAGAGACGAATATACGCTCGAAGTTTCATTACTTCTTATTTAATTCCTTTAAATATATTATACATAACAGGGCGATAATATTTGGTGGTAACAATTTGAAAAGTGTGTAAGGTTTATCCTAATTTTATTAAAGGTTATTTTAAGTTATGTTTCTTTTTTATCTATTCTGGTTTCAGCTTACAATTTCCTACCAGATGTAATTTCCGAAACGCAGTGAATGCAAATGAGTAAGAATACTATTTAAGTCGGTGATTCACAGACTTCAGGAGAAAGAGTCGATTCCCTGACTAGCGAGCGTTTCCCTTTTGGCTACGTTCTCTCTTAGATACTACGCTCGGCCATACTTTAGGCCTTTGTTTTGGCCGCCGATTTAATTAATATTTAGGGGCAAACTACTTATCCTGATAGCTTGTAGAATCCTGATAGCTTCGGCTATATCTTTCAGATACCTTTAGTTAATCTTAGTCTAATTTCATGATAATTTAAGTTCAAGCCCAAGTGGAGGCTTTTGTGTACGTTCCGAGTTAGGAACTGGTTCTGTTTATTGAAAAATAGAAAGTAGTTAACCCTTCTTAAGTGTTTATTCATACACTTAAGTGGACTTGCTACCTTTCGAATGATATTTTTTATTTAAGAATTTTCATCTATTTTCTGTATATCATACATATTAAGTGGTTTTATAGGACAAAAGGATTTTAAGCTGAAAAAAGTTTTTTTGCTACTAATTTTTTTTTAATTAAATTTTTTGAAGAAAAATTTAAGAATTAAAAATTCCTTCTTCTCCCACAATTTTGAATGCTTTTGCCCCAATTTTTTTTATTGCATATGTTAGTGTTCTTAATAGTTTTAAGAATCGATTTTGCGATTAAAGAATTAGTTTCCGAGAAAAAAAAATAAAAAGCACATTTTTATGCAAAAAATTAAAAACAAAAAGATCTCAATCATATTTTCACACTTCCAATAATTTTTCTTTTCACTATTTTGCAAAACGCATCCTTGTTTCTATTAAGAATATAATTTTAAATAAGCGGTAAAATATTAAATAATTTAGAGTAAAAGAATTACTGAAAAAATGAAAACTGAAAAAACGCAGTTTAAAGAACGTAAACTGTCTAAATGGTCATTAAATCATTTCAAATTTCTAAAAAATTTTGTTACTGAATTTCAATACATATGTATATAAAATAAAACCTAGTAATGTTTAATTGGTTAATATAAACATAAATTACGAGTTTTTGTATAAAACCTCATCTGGCTAGAAATATTGAAAAAAAATCCTAAAATACAAGTAGAATTTGAATTTACCTGTTTTTGTTCTTTAATACACGTTCAAAAAAATTTCAATACATGAATTAATTATAATATATTTTCCAAAACACTTATAATCAATGTTATTAATATTAATTTGTCGTTTCATTCATGTTTTCAAAAAGCAAATTTTGCAATTTTAACAATCATAAAACATTGTATTTAAAACCACTCAGCAGCATATGTGATTTCTGTTCTTCTTTTAGCCATTTCTCCTCGCATATAAATTGCATTTTAAAATAATTTAGGTATATTTTAATTAATTAAAGAGTTTAATGTGTTTTAATAATGCTACAGTCAGGAACTTGATCACTTTCATTACACCACTTCTTTCTGTTCGAGTCTTATTACAAATAATTTCAATTTTTGAAGAAGCAGAGCAAAGTTGACTGACTGACTGAATATTACTGAATATTACTGACTGATATTTACTGAAGAAATTTTTTCCTGAGCTTCACGTTGCATTTCAATAAATCAGTTTATAAACATAAACAGAGGGTTCTGATATTTGAAATCATATTTAATTGCACTCATTTTCATTTACACTGATTTTTAATAACTTTCTGAAAAAATTAAGGAGTTAAAAAAAATAAAAACTGAGGGGGGCGTGGCATTTAAAGGGCTGTCAAAATATTTAAAAGCATTTTATACCATTTATTATCGTTAGATCATTTGAAAATTTTTCCTCAGTGTAGTAAGGATATTAAGGTATTTTTCTAGCAAAAAATTGAAAAATCGGTAATTTCATCGATTTTTGAGTACCGAGTCCCCTTAAGCGATTATTCGATTGTTTGTGATGTTCTAAAAATTGAACATTGAATTAAATAAAGTAAAACCCCACAAGTAAAAAGGACATTTACAGTCAACCGACGCGAAATACCGTTTCGAGACTAATAGCCCTTCTGGCCTTACACACCTTTCGGCTGAAAATATTTAAAAACAGCGTATGTTTAGAATTTCCAATAGACAGTCTCGCGCGCTGCAGATAAAAGTATTTTCTTCCTACAGTGTTGCCTGTCCTCACTTTTAAATTAAAAAGCTCGTTAAAGTTTTACAGAATATAAAATAGATAATGAAACAAATTCGAATTCAAAATTCCGGCTCCAGATGCCCATATTCTGGTGCAGGACTACGCTATTCAAAATTGCATGGCGCTAGGTACGATTCTTTTTTCACAGAGAAGGAAACATATTATATAGTTGTTTACTATCGTTTTTCATTGATCCTACTTTCTTATATTAAAGATGGCTTCAAGGTAAGGTACACATACTGATAGATTATAAGTTAAAGCTACATAATAATGAATTATGGCCGGCGGTTTCGAATACCGCCTCGTCGAAAACACATACAAGCTATTTATAATTTTGAAAGAGAAACGAGAGAATTCTTCGGCTAGTTTTTGCGGAGCCATTTCCCTTCTGTGTCGTTTGTTTCACATCGCGCGCTATAAAAATGCTAAGGCCAGTTCCGATCTCTGTCATTTTCACCTTTACGCGTGAAAAAAGGCAAAAAAAAAAAAAAGAAAAAAAAAAAAAAAAATAGAATTTCTTAAAGCAACAATGGGAAACCACCTAAACAATAACGGTAGGAAGAGGGATATAGAAATTCCCTGCGTCCCCCCGCATACCTAAAAGTGCCATAAACATATTTCCGAGGCAATAAAGTTAAATATAACTGCACATTTAGATAATACCGGTAACCGAAGAGGAATTCCCGGAGAAATCCTTTCACCACGTATTTCTCCCATAATAAAAGTCTTCTTCAAAATTAATGTCGAGCACGTGTGGTGACGGGTCGGATGGGTATAGAAAGGAAGCTTACGATTTCTTATCACTCTGTTTCGCAGGCATGAATAAGAACTAATGGGATGTCACAAATCTGTAGTATTTAAAATTGTGTGCCTACTCAATCGACGGAAATGTTTCAATAGTATTTTTGAGGAAACGATATGTCATTTTACTTACCTAAATATGAATAGAAATAATTACATTCATTTCAAATATGATATATGTAGTAGAATTAAATAACGTATAATGCGTAAAGATGTTCTAATTAGCCAAATAAGAAAGATTAAACAGAATATTGCCAGGTATAAATTATGGTTTTCAAAGACACTTCGTAAATTGAACTACTAACGACTAATTACGTTTCTGATGATTGACTAATATTATTATGTAATTAGAGGGCAATTAGAGTAATATTTATAAATTGTATGTACTGAAAAAGTGAAAATTAAATAAACTATTTATTTAATGTACTGTATACAAAGGTGCTAGCTGTCACCAAAGTAATATATATGAGTTCTATATACAGAGGCTGTTCGCCCATTTTTTAGACGAAGTATATTGTACTCACAAAACTAAATTACATAACATTCTTGTGTTTTAAATGTTCTGTTTGACATCCCTTATTCTCAACTATCTTTCGACACCGCAATTTCCAGGATAATAATGCCTTTTGAAGTGTCAGAAGAGGTATTCTATCCCATCCCTCCCGAACAGCTTTCCAGAGTCATATTAGGGTTTCGGGACAACGTTTGGGTAATGCAGTTTCTAAAAGTCCGAAAGCACAAAAATCCATAGGTACCAGTGAAGGTAGGTATCCATAGGTACCTTGATACTAGTTTTTTTGTTCCATTTCTTTTAGGAAATTTACAGTGGATTTTGATGTGTGACTGCTAGCTTTGTCCGGATGGAGTCTCACAGATGGATGGCGCTGTGGGTAAAGCGATGGTATTTCATTCAGAAAAATGGACGATAAAATATGCTCCTGATAGTATTCGGAGTTAACCTTGATATTGTTTTGCACTCTCTTTATTTTTAACTTGCCATTATAAGAAAAACCAGCAACAATCATGAATCCATTAGAAATACTTTCTTTCGATTCTTTGAGCCATGTACTTAAATTTTTTTCCACTTTTATGATAATAAATGGCTCTTTTTTGTTACAGTCGTTTAAATATGTCCAACCTTCATCTATTGTGACAATTGTTTTCCATTTTTCTTTGGATAAGTGTTTCTCGTATAGAATTCTGCAGCGTGTCCCGCGTCGAGCGATATGCTTTGGAAGAAGACGATGCACATTGTGTTTTTTTCGCTTTCTCAAGATTTAAGTCAACGTTTATCATTTTGTTTACAGTGGACGCCGAGCATTTTAATGATTTTGCAACTATCCTTTGACTAAGAGGATTTTCTTTTAACATTAAACAACGTACCTTTGCAATAGTCTAAGATGTCCGTTCTTTCCTTGGAATTTTTGTACCACTGGAGGCTCCAATTTGACGTTTTTTTTCCTTTCTTGTCGATGCTATTACCTATCGACGCTTGAGATATCACAAAACCGTGACCCTCACATCGTTTTTGGTTAACGGAGTATGCCTATTTCTCTTCGGAAAGAATGTGAATGTAGCCTTCGAACCACTGCTTTGTTAAATTCGCCATTTTGAATAAAAACAAAACTTTCAAGCCATAGAATATAATTTTGACTTTTAAAAACATAGTATAATTGCAATTACTTCTTTTGCGGCAAACGAGTTTTTATTACCGCTTACCAAAATCGTCTAAAAAATGTGCGAACAGCCTCTGTATACCTGAAAAGAAAGTGCCTAAAATCATGTCAGTATGAATGATGTTACTTCATTAGTAGAGGAAAAAAATATCTTGGATATTTGAAGGAAGTCCTTCTACAAATGTAACTCCTTGTATTTCATCATACAGTTCTTGATCTACACCATAACACAAAATAATTCGTGAAGGTAAAGGATAAATATTACCATGGTTAAAATTTTCTTCACAAAATAGGTTTTCCCACAGCAATAGCTAGTTCGTAAGTAATTGTTTTTTTCCAAACCAGCAATCAACACTTGAGGTTAATACTTATATGTGTGATTTTATGATTTAAATATAATGTAATATAATAACTTTTCTCAACATCAATAAAAGAATGAAAGTGGCAATAAATTACCCTGTCAGTTGTCTTAATCTAAAACGTAAACGTTGCCAGCAGCAGCTATTTATTTAAAATGCTGATATTAACGAAACGTTTTAGACATACGTACGTCATTGTACAATGACGCCACATGAAATCGCGTGCATTTTCAACGACAGAACATGATCTTATATAATAATAATGTATTTTATGTTTGTAGTGCTACTTTTATTTCATATTTTTGTAAAATTTACAAATTTTTTATTCAGAAACTCTACAATTTGAAAGCGAGCAGTGGCAACACTTTTCGAAATAAAGCAGATTTTTATCTCCAGCGTGCAAAACTGTTGCCAGGCAAAAAAAGAGTGAGAAAATTAGCCTCTTTCAGAGGTTTTAATTAATATCTCGGCTAATGGAGTACGAAGATGATAATTGTCGAAATGGTTTCCCATGAATTTTTGCAGTCCGGGGGAATCTCTTTTAAAGCTCAACTCCCCGCCGTTTCGAAGGAGATACTACCACAAACAAACAGACAGATGCGCACAGATTTTACAGTAGAGATAATTACTTACGCAAATGCTTTCGAACTACATTCGTAATTATTATACTTCCCAGCTCTAAAGGAACAGGCAGAATATAAATTCCAGTTATTATTATAGCATTCATAAGATTTCCACAGCTTTCTAAAACCTGTTCCGGTTATAAAGACACTAGATCCAAGCCTGTGCCTTCAATCGAAGGAAATACTTTACATTTCTTATTTTTCCTGTATGTTTTACTATTAGCTAAAACGAAGTTAAAAGTAAAGTAGAATATATTTATACCAAGGACAAGATAACACATAGCGGGGTAATGGGCAGCCTCCAAAACTAACATGAGAAATATTGTATATATGTAAAGAGAAGAAAGGAAAGTTAACCAAAACTCGTACTATTTTGTGAAATTTTTTTTTAGTTTACGACCATAATGATTATGAAAATTATTCTTATATAGGTTAGAAACATGGGATGCGGTTTTCAATTTAATTCCAAAATGAAAGAAATTATTAAAAGGAAATTTATGGACATGATCTTGAAACGTGAAAAAAGGCTGTCGAAAAATATTATAAAGTGGTCCACCAGTGGTCGAGTGGTAAAGTCCTTGAACACTGGTACTTTAGTCCCAGGTTCGAATCCCGCGAACGGGCTGGTTGCATGGATATTTTCGCTGTTTTCCTCACGCGTAACGTGTTAATACGAACCAGTTTCCTTTTGAAAGTCCTCCACGAAGGCATCCCTTTCTTCCGTGTAGGGTCTTAGGTCGGAACACCGTAATTAACAATAATAATAAAGGATGTAGAGACATTAAGGCTTATTTTGAAACAGGTGAGATGAAACATGAGCAATGCTCTCTCCGGGAATCGAACCACGGACCTCTCGAATACGCGTTGAGCGTGCTGACAGCGTGCTAAGAAGGCAGGAGAAATACCTTATATGCTTCCCCTTTTAAAGGGCAACTGCGAATTAGGGGAGCCAATCGCCAAATTCTGGTCGTGAAAATCCACCACATTTTGAGTTCGGGCGCCACTTGTAGAGTCATTAGAATTTTTTTTTACAAGCAGAAGAATGAAAAATGAGCAAATGCCCTCACCGGGAATCGAACCACGGACTTCTCGAATACGCGTAGAGCGTGCTGACCACTACACCACGAAGGCATGTAAAGAAGGCTGGAGAAATACCTTGTAAGGATATAAAGTTTAGCATGATTATGACATTTTCTGCAGTTTTAGCTGAGGCAGACGTATCATTGGCGGAATGATGTTTGATATTTGCTTTTAAGGGAATAAGTTTTGAAACGGTTGCATTACTGAGTGTTTAATGAAAGCTTGAAAAACTTCCAAAATCTTATATCGGAATTAAGAGACAATATGGTATAAAAGAATTTTTTTTAATCTCTTATTTTAATTCAAAGTAATTACATTTTCGTAACGCTTTGCCTGAAGTGATGCTATGAACTGTTGATATTAAAATTGGCCGAACTGATTAGTACTTCCCTTGGAGATGTTTTACGGTTTTGACCTGCGAAGTAAGATAATTAACCAGCATTTTAATGCTATGGTGTCCTTTCCACGACCTTCAAATTCTGTTGATGGCATTCGCGTCATACTGTCGAAAACTGAATGAATGGATGTAAGCCATGTTGTGTTTAAAACCGAGAAGTGATTGGGTGAATTTAATGAAGGAAATAGTTCATCCTGGCACTTTGCCTGCGAAAATTGATGTACACAGCAAATAATATGCAGCTTTGGTTAATATTTTACGACAGGACTTTGAGGTTTTAAACTTAAATAAACATAAAATTCGGAACGCAGTAAAGTATATTTGTTATAATTTTATCAGTTAATATCCAAATTTAACTTCCAGTTTAGAGGTAGGAAATTGGTATATATGAAGCATTTAATATTAGAGCATTTGAAATTTTCATTAACGAGCATTTCACTTTGCAAGGCTGTTAAAAGGTATTTTTGGGACCGCTTTTATCCCACTAGACGGCATGTTTTGTTGAAAAAATATTGTATATTTGTAAACAGTCGATTTCTAATATGATACACAAAGTAAGAAATGAGAACAAAACCTTTAGATGAAATATAAACTCACTTGTAAAAGCCCTTTGAACACACTACCTCACTTATCGAAAAAGATATCTATGCACTATTATGCAAAAAATAGATTCAGTGTTCTCAGTAAAAATAATATGCCCATGACTTTCCAATAAAAATGTTTCTAATTAAGTTCTAAATGCAGTTTTATCAGAAAGAAGAGTAATGCAGGCAATATAGGAGTTGTTAAAATATTAAATTCTATGTATAGTCTTACAAAGTTGTAGTTAATTTACGTGACCTTGCCTATTCGAACTTTAGTGAAGTGTTTAGCGAGTATTCGATTGGTCATCTTGCAACTATAAAATCTAAATCCAAAGAAGGATTAAAATAAAAATACCCTTTGATTCACTCAAAGAAGTACTACAGTAGGCTCTCCTCGGGCTTACGGGGAAGTCTTCACTTAGGTTTTAACTTAACCAGTTCACCGTTTGCCCCGAGAGAGATACGTTCACGGGAAAGGCATCGTCATCCGTTAGTGTCGGCAGACTCACGTCGCGGTGAAATTTGGGCTGAACCGTAACCCCCGAGACACATACGACGCAGCGACCTTTTTCCAACCCCCACAGAATGAGTCGAAAATCAAAAGGGGTGATAGATGGGTTACCTATCATCTCAGCGGTGTCGCATTAGGATCACAGCCGGGAGTTTCGGGAAAGTAAAGGTGGGGACACTTTTTTCGAATAGCTACCCCCTCAACACATCTTATGAGATCCACAACAGCTTTCTCCCTTTCTATTAACGAACAAAGGAATTTAAATGCTATCTTTTCAATTCTTAACGATTCATTTCTTCTCTTTTGTTACAGGCCATCAAGAAAATAATAAAACAAAATTCAAAGACATTTCAAATACTAGCTAATGCCCTTATTTTTACTTCACAAAGCTTTTTCGTGACAATTAAAAATTACATTTACATTGTAATAGATTGCAATAGATTTGGGGTTGGGTGCAGAAAGTGGAAGTGGGATTGGTTGCAAAGGGAAAAATATCTGCTCTAAGGATTACGCCAGTCTTCGTGTTTTATGTTGCCCCTTAGGGGGTCGTTATTCACCATTCTTCAGTGTGACAGGTACGCTGTTCAATCTGATTTGAACAGAACTTCTAAATAGGCTTTCACATGTGGTGAAAGGGACAAAGAAATACTCTAAGCCCAGTTTTAGGCACAAAAAGTTTAACTTTGGATGCGAAAAATGGCACGAAATGTTTGCATTTTCCTAACGGCGAACTGGTTAAGATAGAAAAAAAGAAATTAAACTAAATCTAACTAGCTAACTTTAGCCGAAGCT
The DNA here is from genome assembly GCA_000611955.2 of Stegodyphus mimosarum. Classification (NCBI taxonomy): domain Eukaryota; kingdom Metazoa; phylum Arthropoda; class Arachnida; order Araneae; family Eresidae; genus Stegodyphus; species Stegodyphus mimosarum. The sequence continues at coordinate 108,109 of KK112594.1, forward strand.
GCACAAAACCGAGTTGGCCCGTAATTAAACCTCACCCTCCGAATACTAACAGATACGTAAAATACGGACATAATAAGATAGGCTTAAAGCACGACGTGGCCCGAAGCCAGAGTCATTGCCTCCTAAATATATTTAGTAGGCATTGGTACAGCACGCGTTATTGAGAACTTCTGAGTTCTTCTACGGAAGTGACTAAACTTCTCATTAATTGCTGGTTCTGCATCATTTACATAAAACGCGATTCTGAAATTTCATTCTATCAGGGAGTTGTAGGTTAGAAACAGTAATTTAAAGGAAAAGGTTTTAAAGTTAAAAACAACAATTCCAACATTAAAATAATCCTTACAATCTTTATCGCATTTTTTGGTGCTGCTGTCCATTATTGAGTTTTTTTAAAGGGGGGGGGCAATGAAATTCAGAAAATCGGAAATTTAGGCTAGTTATGATTCAATGGAAATATTTTAAAAATTCATTAATACTTAATTTGACAAAATGAATCGCAGTTATTTTCAATTATTTGTAAAACAATTCCAGTGCCTATTAACGTTTTATAAAGTCAATCTGTCAGGACTGAGTGTTCTGTGCATACTTTTGGCGAACATATTCGAAACCGTGTTAAAGTTCAGATCTTGAACAGGGAGCTGAATGCAGCTATGTTCTGTGGTAGAATACTGTGGTTAAGTGGTAGAATAACTGCACGTAAGAGGGGTTTAAAATGACCCTTTTATTAAACCACTATTCACAGCCACATCCCAACTCGGAAGGGGCAACAGAAAATAATGACCGCACTTGGGTCTAAACTGAACAATCAAATAATTTAAAATAAAGCTAAGTAGAAAATTAAGAAGTCGTTGCTGTCTGAGCTATAAACGCGAGATTGGCCTCTTTGCTAAACTAACAATAGTGCGTAGCAAGATTTAGCTAATACTAACTCACTTAGATTACTTCAATAAGTATCAGAGTAACAGCGCTAAGAATTTAAATACTAGCCGGTCAGGCGAACGTCGAACAGAGCCGCAGTGATCGCAGACTAAAAGCTCTCTCACCCCGAGAAGTTCCTCGCTAACCTTTTAAATACAAAACTTGGCTCCATCTCAAATTAGCATAAAGCTGAAACGCGCGCTCATTCTAGCGCGAAGTTGAAATAAGAGTTCAAAGGAAAGAGAAATTAACATAAAACTTTATTAGTTTAAACTAAAACCTTACAAATCTAATACTTTGATTACTTATACCTATTCAATTACATATGTTTTATTTTCGTTTGTAAAACTTTTGTGTCATACTATTTTCTTCAGTATGACATTCACTGAGAAATGTAATTGAAATCATATAATAAGATTTAATTTTACCATCTGAAAATCAAATAATATAATTTACTTTCATTGTTCAAGAAAAACTTGAGAGATTAGTAGATAGTTATATTATCATTTACTCACACCTAAGTAAATTTATTTATTCTTTACATCCCAGAGCAAACGAAAAGTTATCTATAGTATGAGAAATATCACTTTTATTTTTATAATTTCTTGAATAAAAAGTTACGCCAGATATTTCAAAGATATATATTTGGAAAAACGTTTTATTCTGTAGAAATTTTTAAAGAAGAATTAATACACCAAAGCGATCAATAAACTTATTACAATTTTTATTTAACTAATGTTTCATAATCTGGTGACTAATTCTATATAATCGAATACAAAGAACAGAGTTTTATTGATTGTTGCGAATATCAACGCTAATTTTCGTAGCTGTCCGGCAAATTCTTTACATCCATACGAATATCGAAATTAGGTTAAAAGTAAGCCTTTTTCGGTAACACGCAATAAATGGTCATTGATTATGTGTTAAAATGGCTCTGCTTAAGGCTTTTTCATTTATTAAATGCTTTCCAGAAATACATCTGGAACGTTAATTGGAGAAATAAGACAAACGTCATTTTCAACTGTGTTCGGTATTAGAGACATATAGTTACACTCGTGTCCATAAGTTACGGATAATTCGGAGTCACGCGGAAATCGAACTCTAAAATAAATATATTTCCTGTAAAATCACTACACACATCTTCAAGAATCGTCTGCAAATTTCAGGAACTAACCAGACACCGCTGGTACGTCACAATGACGAGAGTCTAAGAGAGTGATATATAAGGAATACAGGCAAAAAAGTAAAATTGTTCGCAGGCGCTTTATAAGCATTTCAGTGCAATAACCGAATAGTTATGACCCAAAAGACGCATTTGGATGATTTTTTACGTAGCAGAATTATTGGTCGTCTGGAATGGGGACGTACCCAACTGGAAGTATCAGACGAACTTGGAATTGCCCAGAGTGTCATCTCCAGGCTTTGGCAACGATTCCAAGATGATGGTCGCCTGACTAGACGTTACAGCACGTAGACGTTACAGAGTTACAACGGCGAATGAGGACCGGTTTTTGGCAGTTACTGCCAAAAGAATCAGGCCTGAGACCTGTCTCGTCAGCTCGCTTCGGCCACTAGTACGACAATTTCAAGGCAGACCGAGTACAGACACTCAGGGCAGATTGGTTTTTATGCTCGTAGACCTGTCAGATGCGCTCCACTTACTGCAACTGACTGTCGCCTGCGGTTAGCCTGGAGTAAAGAGCATGCATTGTGGACACCGCAACAGTGGGCTCGTGTGATGTTTTCCGTTCAGTCCAGGTTTTCCTTGCAGTCTGATTCTCGCCGGACTTTCATATGGAGAGCTCCAGGTACCCGTTACCACCAAGAAAACATCATTGAACGACACCGTTACGTTGGTGCAGGAGTGCTCGTTTGGGATGAAATTATTTTGGGTTCCAGAACTGACCTGCACGTTCAAATTGGAACCATGACAAGCCAGATCTATCGGGAAGTCATTCTGGAACAACATGTACGTTTGTTTCGGGGTGCCATGGGCGCACAATTTGTGTTTATGGATGACAACGCCCGTCCTCACCGTGCAAACATCGTAAGCGAATGCCTTCCATCGGAGGATATCACCCGTATGCACTGGCCGGCATTCTCACCGGACTTGAATCCAGTAGAGCAGGTGTGGGACATGCTTGGCCGACGAGTTGCGGCCCGTGAACCTCCTCCTACATGTCTACGGAACTTCGGAGAGCATTGCTTTTTGAGTGGTGTAATATCCCCCAAGATCAGAGCGATCATTTGATACTCAGCATGCCTAGGCGTTGTACGGACTGTATTGCATCGTCTGGGAGACATACAATGTATTAACAATCATACCAACCATGTAATATTGGTTTTTTGTAAATAGGATTTTTTTTTTTGGAATTTGCTCCAGGGAGAAAAAATCGCTAATTTTTTTAATAATATCAAACATATAGCATCATTTTTTGCTCTTTACCTTTTTTTAATAAATAAACTTTACAAATAAATCAAATTTGTTTTGCTTCTAACTCTTCCTTTGTCTGATTTTGCATTATCCTTATTTTATAGACATGAGTGTACTAGATATTTTGATACAATTGGCAAGCGTTCTGATGTAATTGCTACAATATTAAACAAAACTTCATTCAATATTAATTCTAATTTAATGTATTTTAAAGCATTGCTATTTACGATTAATAACAATTTCGATAGGAATGACCTGCAGTTCACTGTGTCGACAACTGTCACAGGCTATTAAATTAAATTTGAATTTTATGAACTGTAGAGCTCTAAGTTGGAATATTCTATAGAATGTATTTTACAGTTTAAATGATAAAGAAATGTAATGACCCAAAATTGTGTGTATTACCATCAAAATCATTTTATTACGTTCCTGATCCTAAAATTATTTAACACTGTTTTCTCCATACCGTCTTTAAACTGACTGTTCGTTTCTGCAGCACTGACACTCGCGTTACTCGTTACTGGGTCCTAAAGATATCACTCAATATCATTAATTAATTATCCTCCAAATGACACATAATTAATCTTATCATTGATCATTTGCATATAGTGCGCTAGAAAGCTGTCATGTTCACGAACTCCATAATTCTGTCATGGAATATTCAGTAACATATAGAAGTGCTTTATAGTATAATCCTTAAGCAATGGTTGTGTAACGAAACCACGCAAATTTATTTTAAGTAAACGTCTATTCGAACCAAAATTAATGTTATTAAATTTAAATATACACGTATTAAAAATATTTATGACGTCGAGGTTCTTAATTTAATAGTATTACTATTTAAATCCTTGTTGTATACGTGATATTCGTCTAAAGAGAATGAGCGGCCATGTTTAATTGAATAAAGATGTGGTGTTTTTAAAGTAAAATTCTTCTGTCTCCGGTTCTGCCTCTTTCCACTTCGCCAATAACAAAATCCGGACTTTGATTGCTAAGCTTCATTTTTTCCAATGCCCATCGACTGCAAACATCATATATATGTATGTGTGTGTAAAGAATTTTATTTTTTTAACCGTGTTGATTAATGTACTATAAGCGTTTGATTTATATAATTGCTGATTATACAGAGGCTGCTCGCACATTTTTTAGACGATTTTGGTAAGCGGTAATAAAACATCGTTTGCTGCAAAAGAAGTAATTGCAATTGTACTATGTTTTTAAAAGTCAAAATTATCGTCTGTGGCTTGAAAGTTTTGTTTTTATTCAAAATGGCGAATTTAACAATGCAGTGGTTCGCTAGGCTACATTGACGCTCTTTCCGAAGAGAAATAGGCATACTCCGTTATCCAAAAACGATGTGAGAGTCATGGTTTTGTGATATCTAAAGCGTCGATAGGTAATATCATCCACAAGAAAGGGAAAAATCGTCAATTTGGAGCCCCAAATGCGAGAAGAATTCCAAACAAGTATCCAAGGAAAAAATGGACATCTTCGACTATTGCAAAGGTACGTTATTTAATGTTAAAAGAAAATCCATCCAGTCAAAGGACAGTTACAAAATCATTAAAATGCTCGGTGTAAACTGTAAATAAAATGATAAACGTCGATTTAAATCTTAAGAAAGCGAAAAAACGCAATGTGCATCGTCTTCTTCCGAAGCATATCGCTCGACGCGGGACATGCTGCAAAATTCTATACGAGAAACACTTATCCAAAGAAAAATGGGAACCAATTGTCACGATAGATGAAGCATGGATGTATTTAAATGATTGTAACAAAAAAAGAACCATTTATTATTATAAAAGAGGAGAAAAAAATTAAGTACATGGTTCAAAGAATCGAAAGAAAGTTTTTCTAAGGGATGCATGATTGTTGCTGGTGTTTCTTATAATGGCGAGTTAAAAATAAAGAGAGTGCAAAAAATGGCAAGATTAACTCCAAATTCTATCAGGAACATATTTTATCGCCAATTGTTCTGAATGTAATACCATCGCTTTACCCACAGTGCCATCCATCTGTGAGACTCCATCGGGACAAAGCTAGCAGTCACACTTTAAAATCCACTGTAAATTTCCTAAAAGAAATGGAACAAAAAACTGGTTTCGAGGCCATACACTTCACCGATATCCCTACTAAATCTCCCGATGTGTCACCTATGGATTTTCGTGCTTTCGGACTTTTAAAAACTGCATTATCCAAACGTTGCCCCAAAACCCTAACAGGACTCCGGAAAAGTGTTCGGAAGGAATGGGAGAGAATACCTCTTCTGGCACTTAAATGGCATTATTATCCTGGAAATTGCGGTGTCGAAACATAGTTCAGAATAAGGGATGTCAAATAGAATATTTAAAACGCAAGAATTTCATGTAATTTAGTTTTGTGAATACAATATACATGGTCTAAAAAATGTACGAACAGCGTCTGTAATTACGAAATTTTCTTATAAAGCACACATTTGTGTATCGAAAAAGGAAATCCGCATTAGGAAATAAATGGAAAATGCCCGAGAAATTTTGGGTAATCTTTTGTTTTTTTTGTTGTCTTATGCATGAAAAAGGTGCTAAATGGAGCCAAAAGTCTGCATGGACAACATTTGACAGGTCTGGAGCCCGAGAACTGTAAAGGATATCCTATTGTGGTGAGCCAAGTTGGTAAAGAGCAGCAACTCGTTGAAGATATTCTCTGGTGTTAATTGGGTTTGTGGCTAGTTTATGCATAAAGAGTAAAATCTTGAGTTATTCCCTGGAGATATCTTCATAACTTTAAAACGGCCTGTACGAAGTCTTGCTACTTCAAACGAGAGGCCTCTGTCAGACGACAGTCAAGGCCCGGAATTAATGGCTTTCTAAGATGTCTAGCAAAACGTTTTCGTTTTGCAACTGCGTTTGTATTTTCAAAGGTAACAAACATACGGGGTTGGCCCAAGTCTCGAGCTTTTTTTTTTTCTGGACATCGGCACACTCATTTCCCTCAATAGCAACGTGACCACAGGGTATTCCTTTTAACATAAATGAAGACAGTATTTAAGTGGATAAAAATCGTCTTTTAGAGTTATTAGGTTTTTGGTAGCAGCACATGTCACTGGCTCTTTCGAGTGCGCTACCGTTACGCAAAGAAGGCATGCAGATAAGAGGAAGAAAATACTTTACATTCTTTCCCTTTTAAAGGGCGACTGGGGATTAAGGGACCCAGTCGACAAATCCTGGTGTAGATCTATCCACCATCGGGAGTGCTTCAGAATTTTTCTATGTGAGGAAACTGAAGAAAATCTGCAATGCCCTCCCCGGGACTGGACCTGTCGAATACACGCCGAGTGTGCTACCGTTACCCACGAAGGCATGCAGAAAGGAGGGAGAAAATATGTAGTCCTTATAGTCTTGTCGTAAATTCTGAGCTACTGACTAATATCACTATGGGAAAGCTTTATCATCTAGTTTCCAGAAAAATCGCTGAAACATCTGTAAGGTTTTAGTTTAAACTATCAAAGTTTTATTTTAATTTCTCTTTCCTATGAGCTCTTATTTCAACTTCCCGTTAGAATGAGCGCGCGTTTCAGCTTTATGCTAATTAAGGTGGAGCCAAGTTTTGTAATTATGGGTTAGCGAGGAACTTCTCGGTGTGAGAGAGCTTTTAGTCTCAGATCACTGCTGCTCTGTTCGACGTCCACCTGACTAGCTAGTATTTAACTTCTAAGCCTTAGCGCTGTTACGCTATTACTTATTGAAGAAATCTAAGTGCGTTAGTATTAGCCAAATCTTGCTACGCACCATTGATCGTTTAGCATAGAGGCCAACCTCGCGTTTTTAGCTCTGAGAGCAACGACTTCTTAGTTTTCTACTTAACTTTATTTTAAATTTTTTGGTTGTTCAGTTTAGACCGAAGTGCGGTCATTATTTTCTGTTATCCCTTCCGAGTTGGGAAGTGGCTGTAAATTGTTGTTTAATAAAAGGGTTATTTTAAAACCCTCCTTGCGTGCAGTTATTCTACCACAGAACATATATGCATTGAGCTCCCTTTTCAAGATCAGGACTTTACACGGTTAAGACCATGTTCGCCAAAAGCATGCACAGAACACAGAGTCCTGACACATCTCTCAGTGTAAACTGCTGCTGACGAAAATAAAACACGTTCACAAAAAGTCCAACATTTGCAACAATTATTATCGTCAACTAATGAGCTTATTTTGTATTACTTTTTATAAAATGTACATTAAAATGACAACTAAATAAATCCTTTAAATGTAGAAATGTGCTTTATCCAAAATAGAAATTTGCGAAACTCCTCATAAAGTATTTTTATGCGAAGAGGCGTAGCTTCTTTCTCCATGTAACTGACGAAGACGCGGGTTTTGAATTGAATTTAAAGACTATGTTTTATCAAGAATAAATGTGGGATGTTTCATGCTCATGGGAAAGATTGGTAGTAAAAAAAGTTGGGTGAAAAGAATAAAATTCCTTCTTCTAAAATGTAGGGCAGTAGGAAAACTTGTGGTCTCAAGACAAATGTGTCGGATTGCTAATAGAATTAACAATGTTATTCCCAAATTGATCGATTTTATTTGAAAGGAAAAAATTAAATATAAGATAAGTATATAGATTAATATGAAATGAGCGCTGAGCTGAATAACCTAATACTGCTACTTCAAAATAGGCATTAAAATGTCATACCGATCCTCCCTTCAGTTACCATTGTAACGTGTGTCGTCATCATCACACGAGAGAGGGGATTTTAGCGTAACGGACTACAGAGAAGCCGTTAAATTGCCTCCTGTTGACATCTCTATTACTTCCTGTTAAAGAAAGCCGCTACTATGCTCAGAATTGCGCTCTCCCACATCTTGGACATTTATCATGATATATAAACTCAACATACATACGCTGAATATTTAAAATAACGTGAATAAAATTATGTTGACTATTTTAAATAATTTAAAATTATGGAAACATACTACTGTTGCGTGCGTACGGGTTCGGAACAGATTGAATGCACAAGACTGATGAAAAGCTAATAAAATTTATTCTTATCACAAGAAATAAAACAAACTGCTGAATTTGTTCCTCACATATATTCGTGCAATATCACAATAGCATACAGTAGTTATGTTTTAAACTACTAAAATGTTAAACAGAACACAATTGAAAGCGCAGAGAAAGCTAATTCGATCTTAAAATTACGGCAGCGGAGTAACCAACAACGGTTCACTTAAAACAACTGAAATAAGATGTTTTTCTCCGGCTTTATAAAGCTTTTTAAAGCTACATGCACAAGAACATTCTGGTAATTTTTATTTTATCGAATTTAGTGGAAATCAAAAGAGTACAATTACGAGATATCTATTTATTAAGTACTAAATGCACGTACTCTTGTATTTTTACTTTTCGGCAAAGCTCAAAAGTTCTCGGAACAGGTATGTATTACTAAATAAATTAAAAATAACTATTACCTTTTATTATCGATAATTATTATAAAGAACTGTTATTATCGATAAGTACTTGATAACTTAGAATATGAGTTTATTATTTTTTTAACAACCTGCCCTTCAGATTTTCCAATAAAAATATTCAACAACAGAGGAGTATGTTTGCGTAGAATAGTTATTTTTAATTCTCTTAAAATTTGTCACGCGCTGCATTGCACGGGAAAATAAAACAATTTTAATTACAATTCTACTAAAAACAGCAAATTATATACAAAATTCGTAACAATATAAACTTTCAAAACACCATTATAATATGTAGAAAAATTCTTTCTCAATCTTGCTAAGATACTAGTATTCAATTAAAATATTACCTAAAAAATTATGAAGAATAATTTTTAAAACAAAAATTCATTTGATAGGTAAGTTATATTAATTAAAGGAAAAGAATCATTAATTAATAAAGTTCAGGTAAACATGTGGCATTTTAATGTCCAAAGCAAATTTTAAATCTGCAGTAAATGCTTATTACATTAGATTCCAGTCAGTCAAATGTTTAATAGCTTAAAGTCAGCACACACATACAGTTCAATATGTTTTGAAATTTGTCAATGCAAAAAAAAAAAAAAATCTGAAAGATTTCACATTTTAAATTACGTCCAAAGGGGCGTTTTTTAAGCATTTGGCATGTTACTTTTATTTATTGAATATCATGTTTTTCGCATTTAAACCATAGAATTCAGTTAAAGAACAATATCGCAAAATAATTTTAAACTGAGCCTATCTTTAGAATTTCCTACACACAGTCTCACGCGCTGCAGGTAAAAATGTTTTTTTCTGTACAACGTTGCCGTTGCCCGCTTTGAAATCCTCGAATTTGTTAATCAAAAATTCGTTAAAGTTTTACAAAATATGAAATCGTTAATAAAACAAATTCCAAATTTCAAATTTGGGCTTCCGGATGCCGATATTCGCAGCAGGATGACGGCATTCAAAATTCGATGGCTTTAGGTACCGTCGTTTTATCACAGTGCGAGAAACATACATACATTAAAGCACATTCTTCATTATTTAATTTCTTTAAATATAATACAGGGCTGCGATATTTTGTGGCAACAGTTTGAAAAGTGATTCAGACTTTTAATATTTCCGACGCAAAATTTCAAAACGAAAACAATAGTCCTTCAGGGACAAAGCCCCTTTGGACTAAATATTTAAGAGTCATTTATCAATTCACAGTTTCGAGAATTCATAAAAAAATTAACATTTCCTTATTTATTCACTTTTAGGTTTCTTATTAAACACATGAAATATGTACGACAGTAAAATGTTACATAAAAGAATACCCAAAGAAGTAAATGGTGAGAAAAGAAACAATTAACAAACAGTACTTTGCGTAAGGTGAGGAGGTTAGATTATCCGAATACAGCAAAGCACACCAGAGCTGTATTCTTGAGGAAGGGAGGCTTTCGCAGGGAAACTGTCTCGTATTCACGTTACATATAAAAGAAACCATGCAGCCGTCCCATCCGCTTGACTTCGAACCCAGATCGAACAACCAGTATCCAGCGGTCTTCACCACTCGGCCACTGATGAAGTCGGTATCCTGAGTAAGCATAGAGTTGCAAAAGAAATATAAGCATTTCGTTTGAAACTGATTCAAGATTTTAAATGAAAACACGAAAGAACCTGCCTTTGTACATTACTAGTTTCTTTAGCACTGAGTGAAAATATCTGCGACTTACATGCAGTGTTTTATTGCTGAGATAAGTACTCGATAACTTAAAATATGAGTTTATTATTCTTTTTACAACCTGCCTTTTAGATTTTCCAATAAAAATATTCAGCGAGAGAGGAGCACGTTTATGTAGAAAACGCGCAAAGTCTGAAGAATCCCTATCCATTGTTGGCAAAATAATAAACTGAAGGCCAACTCATTCACTTAAATGTGCTGTTGCCGTGATTAAAGTGCGAAACTTATTCTCCTTTATAATGTCGATAAAAGCTTAACTGTCATTACGAGAGGGAAAACTGGAGATTCCCGCGGCTATTATAGAAGCAGATTGTTTTTCTTGGCTCAGTATATTCGCTCATTATGCAAATTAAGCTCATCCAACGCATAATTTTCTTCCGAACTCGATAGCTTCTTTTTCATGAATAAATGTTAACTGGCTGTTGATGAAAACTGCATATTACAACGGACTTAAAAGAAAGCCCCCAGCCATATGGGCATGCAATGGAATTGGTAAACGATGTCCTTAAGGACATAATACATATTCATACATTTTACATCGTTTACCAATTTTATTATGCGTCCCAATAATCATTTCCTTTTTTGGATAATTGTAGCTACAACGGAATGTATTTTATTGCAATCGAAAAACAGAAATAGGCTTGCGTTTAAAAACAATAAAAATTTGAAGCATGTTTAGTATAGCGAAGGCTATGTTATGGCATACATATTTCTGACGCTGTAAATAGGGATTTTCAGTTAATGTTCTTAAAATAGTCATGGGCAGTTTGATAGTGATGCGAATATGTTAGTTTAAAATGGAGAATAATAGAACAATTTTGCTTTTCTAGTTTCACAAGCTATTAATTGAAACTTAATTGATAATTTCTTTGTTCTTTGGTTCTTCATTTTGCTCTTTGTTTTGTTTATTAATTGATAATTCCTTTGTTCATTTTCATCTATTTCGACTTTGAAACAAGACCTTTACAGTTATTATGGTGCGATAGGATTTTTGTCATTAAAATTGCTCAAACTTAGAAATTCAAATTTTTTTCTTTATTACTTTTTTCTGGACTTTTAAAAGCCTAAGATAAAATATCTGAATAAGATAGTGATAAATTGAAAGAACGAATCATTTATATTGATGTAGATTAATCAGATATTTGAGATGATTTCAATGCATTGAAATACAAAGGCTGCATTTTTATTATGAATGTATAGCCTTATCTCCTTTCTGTATTGCATATTGTGAAATATAAAATATGTGCACATCCACAGTTTGCAGATGTGATTTAATATTCATATGCTGAAAGGCCAAAAAATTATGTTGTTTCAAAGTGTAATATTTGGAATATATTCCACATATAAATTTCTGTATTTTCGTACCCTGAATTTAATAGTAGCGTTAAGATTTTCGAAGTCAGAAAATAAGATGGTTCGACAGAAACCCTAGTTGGGATTCGAACTACGGTTGATCTAAATGTTGACTGCACGCGCGGCCACTTACATCACAGGAGTTTTCAACGACGTATGCTGTAATTTCTTAAAGATGTATAACGTGTATTATTGTTATAGGCAATCTCAGGCACATTTTTATTTCCATACAAATTCCGCCATTTAAATTATTCTAAATGAAGCTATGAGTTTTGTCATTAAGATTGGCATTAAAAGCATCGAAAAATCCACTATTTTTTAAAAAATTGCTTTTATGGCCCCGATTATCTCACAGACTTGTTAAAAAAAGATAATTATTTTGAAAGGCCAGAGAAATCACCCATTAACCATAGTAGAAGCAAAATGCTGTAAATTAATTACTGTGCCGTGGAAATCAAGGTTAAAAAAATCTGAAAGCCTTTAAAATTTGATATTACGAGCAAAGGGGATTTTTTCTTTTCATTTACACACACATACATGTTTTGAGAACTTTTGAGCTAAAACCTCTTTGGGCTAAAAATATTTAAAAACAGCGTATCTTTAGAATTTCCAATAGACAGTTTAGCGCTCTGCAGATAAAAATATTTTACTCCCTACGGTATTGCTTCTCCTCGCTTTAAATTGCTGAGGTTTTTAGCTCAAAACCCGATAAAGTTTTACAAAATATAAAATAGATAATGAAATAAATTCGAATTCAAAATTCGGGCTCCAGGTGCTCATATTCGGGCGGAGGGCTACGCTATTCAAAATTTTGTGGCTCTAGGTATCGTTGTTTTCTCACAGTGTAATAAACATATATACATTTATGTAGATTCTTCTTATTTAATTTCTTTAAATATAATATAGGGCGATAATTTTTTGTGGCAACAATTTGAAAAGTGAATCAGATTCCCGCGAGTCAATTGACGCAAAATACCGTTTCGAGACTAATAGCCCTTCTAGATTAACACCCCTTTAGGCTAAAAACAGATTTCGATTATTGACAAAGACTGATTGATGTAAAGAGTAATGCGAAGGAATTGAATGGTACAGAAGGCCAGTACCGTATTATGATGTTTATTTTAAAGTATGATATACTTATTAATTTAATTTGATTTCTCATAGAATCTTAAAAATTGGTCTTTTGGAGGTCTTTGCTTTCAAATGCGTCTTCGCTGTTAAAACCCGAGCGAATATGTTTTATGTCTGGGATAGCCACGACCATTAAAGATTTCATTCTTGAGAAAACCTGAAATGCGCACTGAGTAGACAAATACCAAGACATGATTGAACTAGCTAGCAGTCAATCGGTTTGTTTGAAAAAGCGTAACTCCATAACCGTTACATATTAATATCATGTTTAATTACTTCTGACAATATTACATGAGGCTATTCAATCTAATTATGGATTTGTATCAATGTTAAATCTTCTCTAATGGAATTTGTCTATGCTCTGCAACTGCTCAGCAAATTCGAGCGTTCTGCGAAATGGCTATAAACTGTGTCTTAGCATGTTTCATACCTGCCCGCTTGGGGAAAAGAAAGATTTTGACTCGACGTAGACATTTTCTGTGGACATTTGTATGCATCGTCGAGCTGAAGAATAGAGCTCATTCTATTCAATCCAAGCTTTGCGACAGACACACAAAAACAGTCTTTCCGTTGTTGCACAAAAAATATAGCAAAGGGACATTTCCAGGGACTTTGTTCAAGAGCCGATCTTATACAGGAGAAATGTGCCTAAGTGATACTGTATAATTTATGTGGAAGCTGCTGTTCTGTTCGTGGCAGCTAACTTTTTCATTATATCCCGAAAAGTTGTCATTCTATTCTTGTCGCTGTCTTTGCAATGAACTGAATTTAGTTATTCTTTCTTGGAAAGTTTTACAGTCAGTTATTGGATTCGTCTAATTCCCAGTGATTCTAAATTTAAATTATTATTAAAAAATCTGATGTGTACACCACATAATTTCTTTGTACGGAGTATTAAATTATACGCAATTTTCCTGCATTTTATTTGAACGTATTAAATTAACAGTTAACGAATTTTGAACTAATCTACTTCGTCAATAGCGTATAAACCACAACAGAATAAATGCACACTTTAAAAGTTCACTACATTTATTTACCATAGCCACACTTCGACACTAAACGCAGACGATTCAGCGCCGCTTACGTAATGCGCATGAGCTACTAATTAATTCACTTCTCACTTCGCGGTAAGGCAAAAATACATAAAAATTCAAAATGTATTCATTAAAAACTGAAAGATGTAGAAAAACGTAAAACACAAGTACAGTTAAAAAAATTTAAAACAAAACATTTATTACAATTAAATTTACAATTAAAATTGCAATTTGTATGCAAAAACAACTTAATAACTTTAATAATATTTCCAGAATGAAAAAGGCATAATTTAATCCGCAATAATAAAAGAACACGTTACTTTGTTTTTGCGAAGCTTAGTTTCTCTAGATTGGTAACTAATTAACTATTCCGCTAAGCTTCAAATGTAAACAAATATGCGCGCTATCATAAACAAAAATTAGACTTAGCCGCATTTAGAAACGTTTAAATTGTTGATAATTCCATAATTATTGCATGCAGGTTAAATAAAGGCATAAAATCTTAGCCGAAAGATAAGAACAACATAATTCAATGAGTTTTAAAGCAAAAAATGCACAATTTACAAACATATAAGAATAAAGAAACTGAGCTCACTGAGCCAAGTAAGAGATTGGATATATTCACTGGTGTGCAAAAATTAAGGACGAAGTCGAAAACTTAGCATATCAGCTGAACGAAGAGGCAGAGCGGACAGAAAGACCAATCAGGAGATTAAGTAAGGTGATGTACGGTAGCACATGCGCAGATATGCAGGTAGACGTAATGGGGAAGTGGCTGAGTAGTATAAAACATGTTGTCGGTGTAAGATCAGTATTTCTGGCAAAGAGATTGCACGCCGTATAGCAGTTAAAATCACACCGAGTTGCTGCCTCAGCGAGAAATGGCGAATAATCTATCTGTTAGACGACATCTGGATGTTTTTACCCGAGGTCGAATCATTGGAAAGCTGGAGGAAGGCCGCAGTGTGACAAGTGTGGCTGCAGAATTCGGAATTGCTCACAGCATCGTTTCACGATTTTGGAGACAATTTCAAACTACAGGAACAGCTATCAGGGGGTTTAGTAGTGGTCGTCCACGAGGAACCACACCCGCAGATGACCGGTATATTGCCTTATAGGCCAGAAAAAACAGGCGGCAGACAGCGGAAGAAATCGCTAGACACACGACACAGGCGACTGGACGACCGATATCGCGTTTTACCGTGGCCAGAAGACTGCACAGTGGTGGTCTGTTTGCACGACGCCCTGTACGGTGTGTGCCTCTAACGCCTGCCCATCGGAGAAGGCGTTCTCTGTGGTGCCGGGAACACCGGAATTGGAGAGACAATAAATGGGGACGAGTACCCTTCACAGATGAGAGCAGATTTAGTCTGAGTTGCGATTCTAGACACATACACATCTGGAAAGAGCGGGGAACACGCAATAACCCCCTCAAAATCATCAAAAGGGACTGTTTCGGAGGTCGCGGAGCTCTCGTTCGAGCAGACATAATGCTTGGTAGCCGGACCGACCTTCATATCTCCCAAGGAGGTTCGTCACCTGGGACTGCTATTGTAACGAGGTTCTTCTTCCTTACATGCGTCTTTTCACAAGGGCTACGGGTCCTCAGTTCCTCTTCATGGACGACAACGCTCCACCTCATCGCACAGTTACTGTCGAAGAGCTGTTGGAGAGTGAAGATAATGAACACATGGATTGGTCGGCAAGGTCTCTGGATCTAAATCCCGTCAAGCATGTACGGAACTTACTAGGGAGACCCGTGGCAGCACGTAACTTATCGCCAGTAACGATTCCGAAACTGCGACTGGTGCTACAAGAATAACGAGCAGCAGTGTCTCAACAGCTCATTAACAACCACATATCCAGCATGCATAAATGATGTGAAACCTGCCTAGCAGTCAGGGGAGATCATATCCCCTATTAAAGACCGGATGTTTCTTGCTGGACACCCATCACAGGGATGTTTCGGCCTTCGGTCGCATTGCGCTCCATGCTACTTTTTCAATAAAGCTTCTTTTTATCCCTCTGATTTCTCTTTTAGTAAGTGTTGCTTACATTACTCATGTCCTTACGTATTGGGGATCTTACGGTATTAAATGTGTTGATTTGGAAAGCTTTTGTACAAAGTTATATTGAAAAAACCGTCTCGTCCTTAATTTTTGCACACCAGTGTATATACATTTATTATATACTTTTGGTGAGGCTGACTGCAACCAAAATAGGAGGTGCACATCTACATGTTATAGCAGTCCTGGATACCAAATTGCAGCGTTTTGAGGCTAGTCGTTTTTGAGTTATGCGAGATACATACGTACTTATGTACGTACGCACAGACGCCACGAAAAAATCATTCAGAATCCATTTTAAATCAGTTTTATAATTTTTTTGAGAAAAAAAGGCCTTTATTCTGTCCGTACGTTTAGATATGACGAAAAAACATCGTTAAATTGCATTCGATAGGGCTCAAAATGGATATTTTCGTTGAAATAGGAGACACAAAATTTTTCTCGATTACAGTTCTTCCTTTTTACCCAATACAAGGAAGTAAACACGCGAAAAAGGCTAGCTGTTTTTAAACCATACTTAATTTAATCCTTTAAATTCATTCGGGTTTACCTTCCTGCTAGACGTTACAATTTATGAAAACCACCTATGTGTTATTTACCACTTCACTTCCAGGATCAACTTATCATGTTATGAGCTAAATTAAATGGTAAGATTACATTTTCCGTCGCTAAACACAGAGCTCGATGCAGATGAAAATGATGACAAGGCTAGGAGCACACGAAGTGATGGCCCTGGCCTTATAACAACTGTTAAAGACATAACCCAAAGTGCTAA
This sequence comes from Stegodyphus mimosarum, assembly GCA_000611955.2. NCBI lineage: Eukaryota > Metazoa > Arthropoda > Arachnida > Araneae > Eresidae > Stegodyphus > Stegodyphus mimosarum. The sequence goes on from KK112594.1 coordinate 124,992, forward strand.
GAAGGCTGAATGAGCTATCAAAAATATCATGTTTCTTAATTACGTTAGATGTAAGGTGATGTATTAAATACCGAAGAAAGCCACTGAAAGATGAGGATACCGTTTATTCTAAAACATAGGGGAGGAATATACTGCTATATTTTCACGAGAGAAATGTTGGGGGTGATCCATCATATTTTGCTGAGACAGACGAATATTTGTTAGTTAGATAGAGGTTCAAATCCTTGAAAGGGAAATGTCTTCTGAAATTAATTTTGATGATTTATGATGTGGCATGTGTGAGGAATAAGTAAAAAAAATCTAGAATATTTTAAATAGACAAATGTTTGAGTGCGCATAAAAAAGATGTGATATATTGGTTACGGAAACTAAAATATTCTAAGGTTTTCCCGCTTTTGCTCAATGTGTCAAAAGGGAGCCAATTCTACGTTTGGCGAAAGCCTGAAATTAAAATCTAATATTTCATTCCATAAACTTCATAAAAATTAAATTTGCTGCCCCAACGATCCGAAACGGCCATTATTGATTATTTAGATACTGAACGGTGCTTTTGCAATGTTTGTAACTAAACTAGGGACAAAATCGTATGTGGTAAAAATTCAAATTTTAAAGGCATTCTGAAATGTCTCAAAACGAATATGATGTTCTTCGTAAAGTGAGGAATTTTTTAAAAGATTCGATTAAATGTATATTCCGCTTTTAATCATCTGAATGATAATCACAGTTTATCACTGTTTATAAGTTTATAACGGTGTAATGGATGCAAAATGAGACGATTTAGGTCTTCATTTAATAAACAGGAAATTGTACGGAATCATATTAAATATCAGCCATAATGATTTACATTTTGCCAATACGCTGGTTCGTTAAAAATTAGCAGTTTAGCAAAAAACTAACGAATGGACGTAATTTGTTCCATAATTTTAGCGTTGAAAAAATAAAATATTTCAAGGAAGTCAGCTGAAATTTTCAAGTTTCGTAAATAAAAATAGTTTACGTTATAAAGCCCCTAAAATAGAGCAAGAAAGGTACTGAAAACAATGTAGAGCCAAGGATTCCAGATGTCCTTCTAAAAACATGAGACAGTCTCGTTAAGAAATACCCTCATGTCCATAAATTAAGGATAATTCGGAGTCACGCGGAAATCGAACTCTGAAATAAATATATCACCTGTAAACTCACTACACACATCTTCAAAAATCATATGCAAATTTCAGGAAGTAACCAGATGACACCGATGGTACGTCACAATGACGAGAGTGTAAGAGAGTGATATATTAGGAATACAGGCAAAGAAGTAAAATTGTTCGCAGGCGCTTTAGAAGCATTTCAGTGCAATAACCGAATAGTTATCACACAAAGGACGCATTTGAATGATTTTTTACGTGGTAGAATGATCGGCCGTCTGGAATGTGGACGTACCCAACTGGGAGTATCAGACGAAATTGCCCAGTGTCATCTCCAGGCTTTGGCAACGATTCCAAGATGATGGTAATGTAAGTAGACGTTACAGCATAGGTAGCCCCAGAGTTACAACGCCGAATGAGGACCAGTATTTGGCAGTGACTGCCAAAAGAAACAGGCGGACCACAGCCTCAGATCTGTCAGAGGCTTAGGACAGATTGGTCTATATGCTCGTAGACCTGTCAGATGCGTTCCACTTACTGCAACTCACTGTCACCTGCGGTTAGCCTGGAGTAGAGAGCATGCATTGTGGACACCGAAACAGTGGGCTTGTGTGATGTTTTCCGACGAGTCGAGGTTTAGCTTGCAGTCTGGTTCTCGCCGAACTTTCATATGGAGAGCTCCAGGTACCCGTTACCAAAAAGAAAATATCATTGAACGACACCGTTACAGTGCTGCAGGAGTGCTCGTTTGGGATGGAATTATTCTGGGTTCCAGAACTGACCTGCATGTTCAAATTGGAATCATGACGAGCCAAATCTATCGGGACGTCATTCAGGAACAACATGTACGTTAGTTTCGGTGCGCCACGGGCGCACAATTTGTGTTTATGGATGACAACGCCCGTCCTCACCGTGCAAACATCGTAAGCGAATGCTTTCAATCGGAGGATATCACCCGTATGGACTGACCAGCATTCTCACCGGATTTGAATTCAATAGAGCACGTGTGGGACATGCTCGGCCGACGAGTTGCAGCTCGTTAACCTCCTCGTACATGTCTACCGAAACTTTGGAGAGCATTGCTTTTTGAGTGGTGTAATATCCCCCAAGATCAGATCGATCATTTGATACTCTCCATGCCTAGGCGTTGTACGGACTGTATTGCATCGTCGGGGGACATATAATGTATTAACAATCACACCAACCATGTAATATTGGTTTTTTGTAAATAGGTTTTTTTTTTGTATTTGATCCAGGGAGTAAAAATCGCTAATTTGTTTAATAATATCAAACACATAGCATCTTTTTTTTGCTCTTTACCTTTTGTTTAATAAAAAAGCTTTATAAATAAGTCAAATTTGTTTTGCTTCTAACTCTTCCTTTGCCTGATTTTGCATTATCCTTAATTTATGGACATGAGTGTATTTGAATGCTTTAATTGGAAACAATAGTATTATGTTTAAAAAAATAACAAAAGCAAAACTTTTACTTGATTATTATATTTTAGACTTTCCAGTTTACCTATTTATGTTATTTCCCTTGAAAGCTTTCAGTAATTTCTTACAAAAGAAAATATTGGAAGTCTCATGTTTTACGTCAAACTGACGTAGAACCCTGATGAAATTTCAAATCATAGATAAAGATATCTGAGTTCTCCAGGGATATTTTGCTTTATTAAGTACTGCCTTAAAACGTATAAGATCTTCAAATATTTACATACTTTTAGCTTACGGGTTTAACTACTCGCTCAGATGATAACAGACTTAATATAATTATGAATAGAACGAATATTCCTGAAGTAACTTCAACGGTTAAAGAAATTATGTTTCATATGAAAAATGTTTAGAATACAGAAAAACAAAGAATAATGATATGAGAATGTATGGCTAGCAAAGCGCCTGTTTTATTTTATGAAAAAGTATAAATTTTAGATTTTAGTATGAAAAGTTTTTGATATATGTCAGATGAATTAAACGTATTCTGGATAAAATCTAATTTATATCCCTATTATAAAAACTTCATTAATACAAAAACTTTGAAACTGAGTAGTTTTGCGAGTAAAAGTTAGAAATAGTAAAAGTATAAAAATGTAATTTTCTATTTAAACATGAGCAGTTTTACTGTTATAATTTAAGTAAACTGCGAAAGAAAAGGGGGGGACAGTTCTATATCTCCCGTTCTACTATGCCGATTGACGAAATTCAACTTGCGTTTTTTCATGTCTCGAAAGTGCGACTTGGGATATGTATTAGATTTTTATATATAGTATTGTTCAAATATAGGTATTTTGACACAAAATCGAACTCTTTCTGAAATGGCATGCCAATTGTTTTCCATATTTCGATTCTACAACTCAAGTTCAAGTTATTAGTTATTAACTCAAATTAGTTATCAATTATTAATTATTTATCAATTATAATCAATAATTAGTTATAATTATATCAATAATTAGTTATCAATTATAATCAATAATTAGTTATCAGTTATTAGTACTCAATTATTAGTTATTAATTCAAATTAGTTATTAACTCAAAATAGTAGTCAACTCAAATTATTAGTTATGTTTACCAAGTTTCGTAAAAATCGCACGATTAGCTCCTGAATGTTAATTGAATTTGACATATATTTATTAATATCTCTTTTTTATGAAACTTATTTGATTCCTTCTTATACAGTTCGAAATTTAGGTTCATTCAAAACAACATTCGCACATTTTTTATGATTTGTTTTTAAAATTTGTATTTTTAAATAAATTTTATAAATTTTTCGAAAAACATTTTGAATTATAACGTATATAATTTTCGCAATCATTTTAAAGTATATTTATTTCTAACCATACCTGCAAAAAATTAGAGCTCTTTATTCAAAATTTCCGAAGATGTACGTAAATTTATATATTGGCGCGTTTTAAAATTTGGGCTATTTGTTGAAACGATAATAAAGAAAATGTGGTTTAGACACTTTCTTAAAATTATTTGAAAGTAGAACGATGTGACTTTTTTTCCTCTTATCCACAATGTAGAAAGGCAGGAACGATGTGACTTTTTTCCCTCCGCTGCAAAATGGAAAGGAAAATAGGTTGCCACATATTAAGAAGTTCGCCAAGTGTATTATTCTAGGCTCAAACTGAAAAAAATTCGCCAAGTTAAATTTATGAATTTCTCCGTAAATTTCGCATCACATTTTACAAAATTTAATATTTAGGCATAATCGAAATATGCCAAAACATAGGTATGTTATTTCAGAAAAAGTCCGATTTTGTGTCAAAATACCTATGTCAGAATGATGCTATATATAAATCTAATACATATCCTAAGTCGCGCTTTCGAGACACGGAAAACACAGTTTGAATTTTGTCAATCAGCCCAGTAGAACGGGAGTATAGAACTGTCCCACTTTTTTTTGTGTGCAGTGTACCTAAATCTACTTGTGGTTGGTGATATTGTTGAGTGCTTAGGGTTCGTAATGGATTGCACAAGCCAATAAAAGGTTAATAAAATTTATTCTTTTCCCATGAAATAAAACAAAATGCTGAAATTCCCTCAGAGATATTCGTGCAATATCACACATTATTTATATTTTAAGCTACTAAAACGTTGAATAGAACTCAATTTAAAATACAGAGAAAGCTAGTCCGATCTCACCGCAAATTCGCTACAATCGATAACAGCACTAAGTAAACAACTACAGTTCGCTTAAAACGACTACCAACTGAATCGAGATGTTTTCCTCCAGCCTTTAATCATGCACGAGACCATTCTGATATTTTCTCGATTTTTCTGGATAGCAAAAACAAAAACAAGATATCTGTATATTAAATGCGCGTGCTCTTGTATTTTTACATTTTCGGCGTAGCTTTCTCTTAAAATTCGTCACGCACTGCATTACATGGGGAAATGAAACAATTTTATTTACAATTCTACTAAAATAGCTAAGTAAATGCAAAATCCGTAACAATATTTATCTAGGGCGTAGTGTTGTACTTACGCCACGCTACATCGTTATCGTTTCTGTGACTTCTCGCTTTTTGGATCATGTGTTCAAACATAAATTTTCTTCAGGACTTTATCTTTGTGAGTACATGTGGAGCAGCGAGGTGAAACGGGTGTCACGATTTCGGAGCCTTGATGATCCTTACCTTTTCAATATTTCCTTCCTCTTTTCTACTGCTTTCAACTTTACTCTCTGGGTTTCCTCCAGAGGTTAGGGCTCCTCATGAGATGCTGTTACCAATCCGCTCTGTAGAATCAAATGGCGAGAAAACTGCCCACTTTCTTTATCTGTGTCGTTGGAAGGAGAAGTTGCTTGTAGTTGAAAGGTGAAGTGCTTTCTTCAAAACACTGCTTTTGCTTCAGCTTCAGCTAAACAGATGGTAATCTGTTCTTCTCAAGTGTATTCAATTGGCTAGTCTTCCAACCTCAGCGTCTGCGGCTTGGGGAGTAATGATTGGGAGGAGGTGCAATCCTATGTTTGGGAAAGCTGGACGTGGATCTTCTGTGAATGACTCCATAGACAAATCTGCTGAAAAATTGTACGCATCATAGAAAATGATGAAGAACCTAACACTTGCCAGCGTTTTCTTTCTGTAAGCAGTCCTTCTGGCGAATTGCAAAAGATGTATCTTGACATAATAAAAACATATCCATTCAGGCCAAACGTAACGTTCTAAAGATTTGTTTTCATATCCTTTTGGTCATCCAGTCTGCTATTAACCGAACTTGGTCATACAAACTTGGGCATCCAGATTCAGCGCACAAAACGCTAAACTTTTGTAGAAGCATGATCTCGGATCTTGAGTCCGATGATCGATGGTTTATTACGATCGTGAAAAATGCATCGCTGCCACTTTACGTGCAGTGCATTTTCTCGCTCTTGTCCAAAATAGAAAATGAAAGGCCAAGTTCAGTTGACTCAAGAAAGAAGGAATGTATCGTATGCTGAAGCTAGAAAGATAGTAGAAGGTATACATCCATGAAAAAATGTAAACTCTCCTCCTAAATATTGCTATTTATTTCGGGAAAAAAAACCTTCGCCATATCAAAGTAGTTTCCGCAGAGGTAGAACTGCTTTCACAATATGACCTCTTTTGAAAACATCTCTTTGTCAAGCTTTTCTAAAAAACTATCTTGTTTTTGTCCTCTTCGACACTGAAAAGGCTTACATTAAGGAACAGGGATACGGCGTTTTCCATTAACGTGAAACATGGGTAACCTACCAGTTTCCATTCAGAATTTCTTGTAAGCGATGACTTTTTATGTAAGCATTGGTTATATTTTGTCAGATGTCTTTACACAAGAAAATGGGCTGCCTCAAGGCTGTGTTTTCTTTCAGTTGTACAGGTTTTAGTTTAAAAATAAATTATGTTCTAAAAGAACTCCGTTTAAAACCATTACATGTTGTCGATCTCCAGATAAGAAGCCACGGTGCAGATGTGAGTTATGTGTAGATATAATTGAAGATTGTTCCTATCAGGTTCCAGACATTGCCCAGGAAACATATATTTATGTTTTCAAAAGGGCTTTCATGCGCTTCTGTAGAAGACGAGGTCACCATCCTGAGCCTGAGCTTCACTTTCAAAGATCATCAATTCCGGTTGTCTGAGCAGTACGATTTTTATGGTTGATTGTCGACCGAAATCTGACCATCTTTTCTCAGCTGCAATACTTGAGAAAGAAATATTATACGCATTACATATCTTAAAACCTCTCGACCACCTCTTGGGGTGCCTAACGTGTCTTATTGCTCTTATTTACAGAGAGCGTGTCCACTCAAGATAGAACTATGGTTCAATTGTCTACAAATCGACACGGGCTTCAGTATTATTGAGATAAGATCCTGTTCACCATGACGCTTTCCGAATTTGTCCTGGAGCCTTTAAAAGTTCCCTAGTCCAGATCTTGTATGTTGACTGTTACGAGCCATCACTAAAGTTAAGACATGAGCAATTGTTTGTCCAATATTATTTTAATGAATTGTCTCAATAGAGCCATCCTTGTAAGATTATTCTGTTTTATGACATGTACGACTCCTTATTTTAGGAGCAATTATCTCGCGTACCTACTTTTTCTTTAAACGCTCTCTCGGTGATAAAAAATACTGTATAAGTGATATCAGTATCTAATCAGTGAAGTATTTTAATATTTCATACTGAGAAGTTGCCCCCATCCGGCTTCTACATATTTTCCAGCATTTGGACAATAGAAATACTAGCAACGTCATTTCCACATAATTTTTTTCTTAAGCAAAGCAAAACACAAAACGGTTACGTTCTCGTATATTCGAGCGGGTCGAAAGAAACCATTCAGTTTGGAACAGCATTTGTGATTGGAAATTATGTGGAGGATAAACGTTTTCACGAGGCTTGCTCTTTGCATCAGGCTTTTGGATTCCTGGATATGTAGAGATAACTGAAAATGGTTTGGTGAACATTACACCAGAGTCTGCTGAGGAAACATCCTATTGGCTGGCTTCCAGCAGAGACATCAGAATGGTCATCAGGCAGAGAATGCGGATTAAACTGTAATTATTTTAGATGGTTAGCTTCTTAGTAAACTGTAAAGCTCAAATCAATTGTACAGTACTAGATCAATAAAAATCCGAAGGAGAAAGTAATATTAACTCGTCTTAGAAATGGTCATTTTCAAACAACACTCAGTTGCGTTTTAAAAGCTGAAAGTGAACCAATCTATTTGTTCATATTCTGACGCTCTTTGTCGGCGCGTGATTTTTAGTTAAGTTCCATACAGGTTTCCATTGACGTACTGTTTTGCCTTTTGTGACCTGTCTCTTGACCCCTTAATCGCAAAGAGATAAATTAAAATTTATTTTAGTACCTGTAAGTGATTCTGTTTTATTACTTAACCCATATTTCCTCACCATCCTAAAAATAGAACAGCGCACATGAATGGTCCTTGTATGAAATCTTTGAAATGATTTAATGCAAGTTAAAGACGATTTATTAGTTAAGACTCATTTAACTACATAGTTGTCTTTGTCGCAAGTTGGAATTAATTTAGACATTTTTTTCTAAGTTTTTTAAAATGAGGATTTTCTCAGATATTTTTGCATATGTTTTCAATGTACTAGTTTTTTTAAATTCTGAGCTGCAAGAAAAATATACATATAAATTTATTGAGGTAATATTCTATACTTTTATATCAGTAAAAACATTTGCATTTTTAACTGTCCAAAAAATAGGACGACGGTAAAATCCAGTGCTATATAATCCTCATTAATTTATAATGGTTAACAGTTAATGGATATTTTGGAGAAATTGTTCATTGATGCAGTGTTGATGGTAGCTTTTATTGCTCCGCTTGATGTATGGAGTTCTTCAAGTAACATTCCGTTTGATTTCAGTGTCCAGATGTTGTCGAACTGGAAAGAATGCTGCACATCCGATGTTACAGGTTGTAAGATATTTCCTCCCTCCTTTCTTCATGCCTTCGTGGTGTAACGGTCGCACACTCGGCATGTATTCGAGAGGTCCAGGTTCGAGTCCCGGCGAGGGCACTGCTCATTTTCACGTGTCTCGCGTCAAAATACTCTTTATATATCTACAGTGTGGCCCAAACTAAAATAGGTGCTGGTTAATGATTCTTCACCACCAGGATTTGGCGATTGGGTCCTCTAATCTCCAGTCGCCCTTTAAAGGGGATATTTTCTCCCTCCTTTCTACATATCTTCTTGGTGTAACGGTAGCCCGCTCGGCGTGTATTCGAGAGGTCCAGATTCGAATCCTGGCGAGGGCATTTTTCACGACTCCCTCATAAAAAAGCCTAATGACTGTTCAAGGTAAATTAATACATTTTCCTAATTTAAAAAGCTGTTACGTTCTACGAAAAGGAAGATGTTTTCGATGTTACAAAATACTCCTAGATTCCCTTCATCATGAGAATCTTCAAATTACGCAAAAACAAAGGATGAAACTTAGGAAACTTCATTAGCTGCAGAAACCTCTTACATATGCATTGTGCAAAGAATGGAACATTTGAATCAGGATTCAAATTCACGAATTCACAGAAAATCAGAACTTGTTAATTTAAAAATTTCTTTAGCCTCGAGGTTTAACATGTAGGCAAAATTGAATGAAAGTATGACTTTCAAGCTCTAAATCTGTTCTTCTTTTCTTTGGTTAATCTTCATTATTATCTTTGAGCGTTTAACTAATGATACATCGCAGAAGAAGTACGAATAACTTTCAATTATTTTAATGTTTAAATTTCGAAAATTTGTGTCTTTCTGCTAACTCTGTCATTTCTTTCTCGTCTAAAATACGCGGCTGTAAATCATTTCGACAGAGTCAATAATAACTAACTTTGCAGACGATGACTTTTTATATATAGCTTAATTTTATCGCGAACAAATTCTCTCAAAACATTTCATTTCCTTCCGACATTTATTAACAGTGTTCGTGATCTGTAAGAGTTTCTTTTTTCCCCAGAAATGCGATTTTTTTCTGCAGAATTTCTCTTATGGTTCTTTTACACGAGACTGCTTTGATGAATTATGATCTTGGATGGTCAGCGATGTCATCTTAAGTGATTCTAGCTTTCGCTGTTATGGTTTCAGTGGCTATGTTTCTTCAATATGTCTTTTTAATTCGAACATTATGTCTCTATAAACGTATAATAACAATACAACTGAAGATGCATGTAATAGCAGCATGAGTATCAGTAGCTGGGCTTAGAGGAGACGTTTTTATAACTTCAGATACAGCGCATATGAGGCTACTAACCCTACATTTATGGCTGTGTACTAATATAGATGTTATGCATATAATTTTAAATTTTATGTATATATGACAGAGCAATGTCGAATGAATGTCTATGATTTGAATGGCATGAATTAATTGTTTAATTGTAGAGAAAAATTTTTATATATGAAAGAAAATTTTGATGACCTTGGAAAATTATTTTTATCATATTGTTGCGTTCTACGTGGGGCTCGTGGATTTGGAGTGATTGGATGACAACACTTCGTGAAGAATCAAAACGCGATTTATTGGTCAGTATTACACAGGTGAGTTCCAAAGACACGTTTACAGTTGTCGAACAACTACCATAAGCGGTCTGAAACAACAGCAACACAACCTGCAACGGTGAAGACAGCTTCATAACAAAGCACTACAGAACGGCTCCCGACTCGTTTCGGTCGCTCTCAAGCTAATCTCTGAGGTCAAAACACTACTACTGAACTCAACGCACTCCAGACACTCTCCACGATACACTTAAGATATAATTATAGCTCATCGCCGATTTTGTCGCCAATATTTCGGCAAAAAACTGAAAGTCTAATAAAAATAAAATTGATAAAAAATCTATGAAATACAAAACTGTAAAACGCAAACTTACTGAAATCATATGACGTCCTTCAGACGAAAATTTACTGAATTCTTCAGATGGCCAAACTGAGTTTCTCGTAGTGGCTCTGAAGAAACCGGAGATGGCAGTTCTTGGAAAAAGTATGCGATAAGTTCCAAGTGTCCAATGGCAAAACAAAGTATTTAAACATGTGTTCAAAAAATATTATCCTGTTAAACTTTGTGTGCAGGGGGGGCTGTGTCAAATTTGGGCGCGGTCGTGAGAATTATTACCACAGGGAAGATGATGACTGTTTGCTTTTAAGTATACTTATATTGCGATCTATCTTTATATTTGGTGATTTCACCCAAATTTGGTAACCCTGACTTACCACGCTATTTTCTGTCAAACCTTGATTCGTGGAGAAGCTATCTTACCGCAGCTGAGCATTTCGTAACAATATGTTACATCGATTAAAATTAGTCGACTAAATATTTAGTTGATTAAGGGGTGTTGAAACCCCCTATACAGACAAAGTTAAATTAGCCATTTTCGATGTACCTTTTCTCAAAATCTTCTGTAGATACACTCTTGAAATTTTTTGTGAATATAATAATACACCTACCTGATTATACTGAAAGTATAATAAGTATAATATATAAATAAATAAAAAGTATAACCTAAATAAAAAGTATAGTTTATAAAGTATAACCTTGAAATAATACACCTACCTGATTATACTGAAATGAGCTTTTGAAACATTTTGAAGTTTAGACTAATTTATAGAATATTTTATTAGGCATAGTAAAATTTAGCACTTTTCTCACACACACACACAAAAAAAAAATTCTTAGTTTATTACAGAAAGCTCATTTCAGTAAATATTAGGAAATATAATAAATAAGCCATACAAATTTTAGGTACCTGGGAGCAGTAGTTGCTGAGAAAAGGTACATCGAGTATAAAAAATCACATTTGGAGAAAAACGGTACCTAGACGTTTTTATGTAAAAATGCTCAAAGCATTCGATGATAAAATAAAACTAGATTTTTTACAGTTCTAATTTTCATAGCGATTAAAGATTGGTATTTTTAGAAAACTTAAAGTGCAGGGAACTTGAAAATGCAAAAATCCCAAATCACCATTTTTTAAAGATTTTTGGCTTCCAACACCCCTTAAATTTAACAGTTATTATGTAGATTATATTTTTAAGCAAACGGAATCTTAAGCTACATCAAACAATCACAAATTTGCTTAATTAACTGTCATTTCTGATCATGATAAATAACTAATTACATGGATTAATTAAAATAACCATCGATTAGTCCTTCTGTGAAGACAGGAATAGCAAACCATAATCAGAGAATGTTTTGCTCCTTTACAAACTTAGGTTTCTTTTAGATTTCTAAATATTTAAAATACAATATGGAAGAAAATATCGACAAAATCTTAAATATGGTGTGTTAAGAACAACGCTGTTTTAGTTTTCTCAAATCAAATACTACCGATGAAATTTTACTTGCGACATAAAGGTTTTGTTCCGATCTGTAACTGGAGGGCTTTAACAGTCCTGTACTTTTGAAGACAACGACCTACTTTACTTTTTTAATTGCTCGTTGTCTTTTTACAACTGCTGATTTAGGTCATCTTCAAAGAGGCATACGTCACTTTCTTGATGTATTGGAAAATCAAAAAACGGTATCTATGGTTTATCACCAGTTATAATTTCAGATTTCAGAAATAATGGGATGTTTCTCTTCGTTACGTTATTTAAAACCTCTTTACTAATTCTGACACGTGACACATATTTTGGTTCTCTGTTAATTGACGGGGGGGGGACCGAACGGTAAACTAATGTTTTCTTGATGCTCTTATTCATGAATTATTTTACATAGCTGATGATTCAATGTTAAGTTTCTTTTGAACCCTTTGAAAGGTACACTGACTATCAATGATTAGCAATTCTTATATGGGTGACACATTTTCTGGCACTACAGCTGACAAAAGTCTTTTGCCAGTGTATACAGTGCTTTGCATCTAGTAGAAAAGAATTCTGAAGTCTACGAAATTCTTCAAGCCATCAAAATACAGTGACAGGAGATGGAATGCCATCTCGCGATAGTTAATTATAGACGTTCAAGGCGTTCATCTTGATTTAGGCCCACTCTAATACCATAGAAAATGATATCGCGATGATGCTTTTGTATCAGCTCTAATTTACTTCCTCTGGAAAGTTGTTCTGTGATACATAAATTGCAATTGTTGCCAGAAATTATTGTCTGTGGACCTAAAAGTGTTCAGATTTGCTCATTTAATAAATAACCTTCTTTTAGCTCATATTGTAATATAGCTTTTAGCTTATATTATATCATCATATTTTTGCCTTTATCTCAAAATGTTTAGAGTTACATACGTTTTTCTTCATTAAGTGTTTAAAACGTAAAGTTCTGTCATCGGGCACATCAAATTATAAGGTATTTCTTCCGCCTTCTTAGCATGCCTTCGTAGCGCAATGTCAAGCATAATCGCTGCGTATTCGAGAGGTCAGTGGTTCGAGTCCCGGCGAGGGCATTGCTCACTTTTCATCTCTCCTGTTTTTAAAAAATACCTAATGTCTCTATAAAATAATTTATTGCTTAGAACTGGCTAAATTTCTTTTTAGAACAACATTTCCTTAAAATTTTAAGCGAATGCACATTTCGTTAACTTAAATAAATGGCTCTCGTATGTAATATTCGTAGATTTTTATGTATCGATAACGTTCTGCGTGGAATAATTATCCTCTTTTGTATAATTAATCTCTTCAATGCAGAGCGGTGAGGCCGTGATTTTCGTAGTTGAATTTTCTTAAATTCTTTTATGAAATATGCTTATAATATAATACAAAATTTTTGTTGAAACTGTTAATGTATGCGTATATACATGTATATGTATGCGTATATATGTTACGGTGAAACACCGAAATCTGGAGATTGTCGACATTCACCGGTGAATGTCAACATTCACATAGTCGCTTGGTGTATGTCCGAAATATTTGCTAAATATCCTTATATCTGACTTTCACCAGTGAATGTCGACATTCACCATGTACTAATGGTGAATGTACAACATATAATATTATTATATTTTCTTCTCCGTAATTCAGTCGCGAAAAAACGCACTTGAGATTTAAAATAAGATTTTAATAACATAAGAACTTAAAACACATAGTACATTCAAAATGAGAAAGGAAAATAATAGAAGTTGAAAACTTAATTATGCAGTACGTTCTAAATGGGAAAATAAAATAATAGTAATAAAAACTTAACTAAATTATGTGATTCAAATCTTATTTATTGCAACAACTTAAACTATTAAGACGCTTTGAATTACACAAGAGAACCTTGCTTTTTTACAACTGCATTTATGGGAAACAGCCAGTCACCTCTCTTTTCGACCTACACCAGAGCATATCTGTGATTGTCGACGTACACTGGTGAGGGTCCGAATGTACAAGAATGCAATGTTATATTCGATCTTTCACCGACGTATTTGATGAATGTTGACATTCTCCGGTGAAAGTCGACATTCTCCAATTTCGGTCTTTTACAGTAACATATATACTGTATACGTATGTGTATATGTATGCGTATATACGTTAATGTATGCGTATTATACGTTTGAATGGCGGCTCTTTCGCATAATAGTAGATGTATTCAAAATTATCAAAAATAATAACACATAAACCACACGAAATTAAAAGGAATGATTTTGCCTTTCCTATATTCAGAATAATTCAAAGTAAGCCGAAAAGTAAGTCATTTTAAACTATACGCTGTTAACAATGACAAGCCACAACAAAAGTAACTCTAAATTCGAACACTGAAGACAGAGGCTTTTTTAGTGAAGAGTAAGCGAAATTTAGCTAAATCGGGCATTGAACTCTTGTCAGCACGACTCGTACTTTCGAGGCTTGCCACAATTTTCCAGATTATCCTTGGTTCTAAGTTATGCTGAAGAGTTATCTCTGATGTTTCTGGCAGTTTAGGATTCTAACTGAAATTCGAGAAATTTTGCGAAAAGTTTAACATTTTTTAAACGTGGTATTTTACCAGAAGTATTGCAAAAGATTTTTATCAGACTTATTTATAATCCGATAACTGTTACAGTCATATATATGGTAAACGAAAAGTATCTTACAACAGTTATACAAATAAATATGAATATTTATGTAATCGTCATTAATATTATAAATGCGAATGTGAGTTTGTTTGTTTGTTACGCTTTCACGCCTTAATTACTTACCCGATCATCAGGAAATTTTCAAGAAATATTTTTGATGTATTAGAAAAGGTTATAGGCTATAAAATATAACTTATCTGTGAAACGTAAACTATATAATAAGTTTTATAGCTTAAAGTGATTGTCGTTGTATAAACATTAAATGTTGAAAGTTTTATAACGTTGCGTTAAACGATGTAAAATTTTGCCTGCGCGTGCAGGTGCGTAGCTTAAACCACGCAAACATTTTATAGCCTATAACCTTTTCCAATATATCAAAAGTATTTCTTGAAAATTTCATGATGATCGGTTAAGTAATTAAGGCGTGAAAGCGTAACATTTATTAATTAAGCGTTTATTAATTTTTATTTGTTTAATTTAATTTACTATTTAAAATCCTTCAGGATTTCCGGCTTTTGACTCTTCTTTCACAAACATTTTCAGTCGTTAGGAAATATACGCAGCAGTTTTACTAGATTTCGTGGCGATACACTCCGAGTAAATACAAAATATCGCAGCCTTATAGGTATTGAAAAAGGGCAGTATTTACTGAAATTTTACACGGAGTGTATTTTTAACTTAAAAAGTAAGTAACAGTAACTAAAATCTTATACTGATTATCCTGGTCAGGTAATAAGAAAAAAAAATCAAATTATTTTCTTTTCTTTTCAATAGCCTTTGAAACTTATTTAAGGACCAACGCGAGCGAAGCCGCTGGTAAAAGCTAGTTTATTATAAAATACTAAATGGATTTGGAGATTTCATATCTTACTTTATAAGGTATTTCTCCCTCCTTCTCCGCATGCTTTCGTGGTGTAGTGTCAGCACGCTCGGCGCGTATTCGAGAGGTCCAGGGTTCGAGTCTCGGCGAGGGCATTACTCATTTTTCAGGTCACCTACTTCAAAATAGCCAAATGATTCTACGACTTCATGTGTTTTCTTTTAGAATGTATATTTCTGCTTAAAAGTTTTGAACTTAATTTCGTTGAACGACAGTTTTTTTTTTTTTTTTTTTTTTTTTTTTTTTTTTTAAAAGAGCTTAGCTCTTGACTTATTTCACAATTTTAGTGAACAATTTTTCCCCATACCCTAATCAGTGGCCAAGTGGATAAGAATGCTAAACGCCGACAATTCTTTAAATGCCGGCTATCTGCTCGATGACATAAAACTTTCAGGAATTTTCTCCATGTGTAACGAAAAACGGACCAGTAATGTGTTAAAAAATCCTCCTCGAAAGCATCTCTGACATAGCCATTATGCGCAATGATGTGACGTAGTCATGATGTCAAGCAATAAGTCGTCACGGGCCTTCCAGTTATTAGCCAGACAATTAATATTTTCGAGAGGATTATCATTTGAAAAAACTGACATAATTTTAAGATATCTTTTCCTCAAAGTGTCTATTTTTTTAAAACAAAGATTTAAACCTTATCAGCTTTAATTTTACTGCTTAGCAATTTTCTGAAGTACGTTTTTCCTCATACTAAAAAAAGCAATGCTGCAGTGATAAGTTTTGGAATTCAGTTTTTCCTGGATACCGCTGCTTGAACGAATACAGCTTGATTTGCGAAAAAAAATATATAAACTGTACCTTTAAAACTTTTAGAGGTTTTTTTTTTTACTTAATCTCCAAGTACTGTAAAGTTTGAGTATTTCCCTCATGAAGTGTTGCGCTAACATTATTAAAAGCGGGCTTAAACTTATGTCGAGTTCAATGCGAGACTGCCATCATTTTATGAAATGGAAGAACACTATATCCGAGAGAAACTTCAACAGCTCTGAGAAGTGCGCAAGTATAACACATGATCTCGGCGTTTAAAATATTTCCTACATTCTCACTCGAAAATGCAAACGCTTTAGGTGCGAATGCACTTTAGCTAAATGTTGCCGCAGCTGCCCCCTAATACGGGGTCTTTGCATATCTCTTGAAATTCTGCTTCCCTTGGCATTTCCCTTCCTCAATTATAAGCATGCTTATCTGAAACTGCATGCAGGAGACGTCGGAAAATGTCGTAAAGATACCAGAATTGCGGTAGCTCGAGGTCTTAAATACTAATCCAAGGAGGATTACGCCGAAGTGAAGTATTTCTTAAAACTTTACCCTGAGAGTGATTTTCGTATCTAATGATACGCAGTAAGAAAAGTCATATTTGGGTGAAAAAAAAATTATCCAGATTTCCTGAGCATTTCGTGAACTCAAGTACCTAAAATAATGTTGCTGTACTAATATGATTAAATTCAGTAGCTATCGGCGCTTTAAAAAATATTGGATGAACCTTAATGCTTTAAGCGTAAAGTAAAAATTACCAGTATGAGAAATAGCATTTGTACGATCGTCATTTATTTTAAATTTTGCCGATGTAAGATAATCGGAATAGTTTTGTGTTAGTAAAATGAATTGAACTGCCGCACAAAATTATTGTCGATTAATTAAGGAGATCAATTACGCCGAGATAAATATCCGGGTATTAATTTTTCTACCTTCTGCGTTCTTTTTTCGTTTGGTGTGAAATGCTCTTCATTTAAATTTAATACCTTTTGCCAAAATAAGTTTTGCTAATTTTCGTTAAAAAATTTTCATTTCATGACAAACGGTAAAAATGTTACATCGCTTTTATTCAAGTAGAGAGATAATAAGACAACAGTTTCCAAACAGAGTCGAATCCACATTGTCTAACGACCTAAGCTGTTCATATCATTTAACAAATCTCCATCAAAACTTTGTATATAAACGTTTAAGTTTCGGTACTTATATTATGGATAAATTTTGTAAGAATTAAGATTTGCAGAGTTGAGTTACCAGAGTTGAGTGATTACCAAAGTTGAGTTTAAAATGTTTCCAGAACAGTGCCTTTACTTGACAAAATAAAAATGTATAAGGTATTTCTCCCACCTTTTTCGCGTGTAGTGGTCCGCATGCCCGACGCGTATTCCAGAGATCCGTAGTTCGAGTCCCGCCCAAGGCGTTGCTCATTTTTCATCTCTCCAGCTTCAAAAAAGTCCTAATGACTCTGCAACTGGCGCCTGAACTAAAACATTGGTGGATGATGATTCTCCACCACCGGAGGTCTGGCGATTGGGTTCCCAGAACACCAGTCGCTTTTTAAAAGGGGGAGTATGTATGGTATTTCTTCCACATTCTTCGTATGCCTTGGTGGTGTAGTGGTTAGCACGCTGAGCGCGTATCCGAGAGGTCCGTGATTCGAACCCCTGGGAAGTCGTTGCTCATTTTTCTTGTCACCTGCTTCGAAATAACCTAATGTCTCTACAAATGTATATTCACTCTCTTAATATTTCTAGTTGTAATAGATACGAAAGCGGTCGCTGAGAGTGTTACCTAATATGTATTAACAAATTAGGTAACAATCTCAGATGGGTTTCATATATATTTTGTTAATCAATTAGCATTCTTCAGATTTTTTAATGCCAGAAATTTAAACTTGTTTTCCTGTTCATATTTAATTATGTTTCCTGTCTTGAAAACAAATTGTACGAAAGTTTTAAATACCTTCTATCAGCACTTACAATCAACTTCTGTAACCCTACATAAAGCTGGCTTCTTATAAGACTGCCTTTTTTGCATATTTCTTGACATGAAATTGCGATTGGCTGTTACCTAACATATTTGCATACTTCCATCTGTAGAGACATTAGGTTATTTCGAAGCAGGAGACATGAAAAATGAGCAACGCCTTCGCCGGGAATCGAACCACGGACCTCTCGGTTACGCGTCGAGCATGCACCACGAAAGCATGCGAAGAAGGCGGGAGAAATACCTTATATACTCCCCCTTTTAAAGAGCGACTGGGGTTTTGGGGACCCAATCGCCAAATCGCGGTGGTGGAGAATCATCATCCACCACCCTTTTAGTTCGGGCGCCACTGTAGAGACATTAGATATTTTTTTGGAACAAGAGAGATGAAAAAATATGCAGTGCCTTCGCCGGGGATCGAACCACGGACCTCTGAAATACCGGCTCAGTGTGCTGACCATTACACCACGAAGGCACGCTGGGAATGTAGGAGTTATACCTTATACATCTGCAGCGGATTGCATATTCTTCAATTCCGATTGGCTTCCGGAAACTAGCATTTTTCTCTCCGTGTTTACCTTTTGGAAGTGAATGTAGTAAACTAATTTCAAATTCGCAGCATAAACTCGGAACTAAATCCGGTACTACTATATTTCGAACTCTTGGAACACAGGTTAAATACTGCTTCTGACACACGTTTAGAATTTGCATCTACGTCATAACCAATTTTCATTCAGGCAGGAAGCTGAAAGCAGGGGGGGAGGAAAGGAAAACAAAAAATAATTGGTTAGAATAAAATAAGTCATTATACATTATACATATTCCCTATATTTCAAAAATGAAAAAATATGTAATATAATTCTATGAAAATATGCTAAATATTTTCATAGATATATCATGCATTGAATGCATCTTTGTTTCAGTCAATAAGATTAAAAATTAAAAAAATAATACTCTTAATTATTGCATCTATTTCTTTTAGATAGTTCAGTTTTTAATTGTTAACAGGCAGATTAAATGCGAAATTATATTTGATCTGTTTATTAACTGTTTAACTGTTAGTTAACTAACCGCTTTAACAATTTATATTGCATTTTCCGAATGGCAGCAGACTAGAAATAAAAGTGAAACAGAGCAAGGCTGGGAGTCCTTTTGGGCTACAAAAGTATAAAAGTTTATCAGCAGCAAAGTGAGTAACTCATATATAGCAAAAATAAATATTACGTTATATACCAGGAAGGGCCATGGCGCGTTATGCAAATAAACTATATCAGAAGTAGCAATTAAGCTGTGAAATAGGGTACTCTAAAACTACTCGATGTTCAAAAAGGAAGCAAGGAAAGCCCATTGAGTGATTGGTTAGAATCGGATGTTTCTTTCCGTTTGAAACCAGCTTCCCTCCTCTTTTTAAAGCGGTGCGAATGTGAACTTGTGTGTGTTTTGAAATTCTAGTTGTTGCTGCAGAACGTTTTCGAATTCCAACACGCTAATTTTCCTCTCTTGAAGTTTTGCCAGCCCTGTTATATATTTTTAAATTAATCAAATTCTGGGGAAATTAACAACTACAATTCTAGATAACAAATATTTACATATAGATGAATGGCACCGCTTATGTTACGTTTCTAAAATGTGTTTAAATCTGTTCTAAAATGTGTCTAAAAGTGTTTTATGTTCTTATGTTATGTTTCTAAAATATATGTCTTATTTCTGTCTCCTTCTTCGTATGCCTTCGTGGTGTAGAGATCAGCACTCTCCACGCGTAACCGAGAGGTCCGTGGTTCGATTCCCGGCGAAGACGTTGCTCATTTTTCCGGTCTTCTGCTTTCAAATAGCCTAATATCTCTATACTGGGGCCGGAACAAAAAAGGTGATGAATGATGATTCTCTACCACCAGGATTTGGCGATTGGGTCCCTAAAACCCCATTCGCCCTTTAAAAGGAGGTTCGTATATGAGGTATTTCTCCCGCCTTTTTTGCATTCTTTCGTGATGTAGTGGTCAGCATGCTCGGCGCGTAACAGAGAGGTCCGGGCTTCGATTCCCTCCGAGAACCTTGCTTAATTTTCCTGTCTCCTGCTTCGAAATAACCTAATTTTTCTACACTGGCCCCCGAACAAAAAAGGTGGTGGATGATGATTCTTCACAATCGGGATTTGGCGACTAAGTCCCCCAAACCCCAGCCGCCCTTTAAAAGGGGGAGTATATAAGGTATTTCTCTCGCCTTCTTTGCATGCCTTCGTGGTGTAGTGGTCAGCACGCTCGACGCGTAACCGAGAGGTCCGTGGTTCGATTCCCGGTGAAGGCGTTGCTCATGTTTCATCCCTTCTGCTTCCAAAATAAAACCTAATGACTCTGCAACTTAAGCTAAAACCTTTTGTTATGACAGTTTTTGTAGGAAGTGATGACAACTTTATTCTACTTCAAAATAATCCTTGCTTAGAAAATTAATCGCCCTCTGGGAATTTATTAAGTTTTCTCTAAACCTGAAACGTAACTTGGAATGTGAGATAATTGAGAATTTTGGTTTGAATTTCAAGGTATTGTTAGATTTAGCTATTTATTTTTAACTAATAGTTCATTTTACATTTGACTGTTTCGTATTACTCTCTTTTCATTCACGCGTTTCATGCCAGAATGTAAATGACACAGCGAGCGTTTAGTCAGATTAATCTAGAACCGCTGTTTAAGCAAGAGCTTCGGATTATTACCAACTTGATTTGAGTCCTTCTAGCCAATTGGCTTTGTCTAGCCGGTTTTCTACAAACCAGAGCCTTGCCTGCGCGCTAAATTATACTGTGAGCCATTAGCCTAGTGAACCTCATTTTTAGTTTGTTCTTCGTTAGTAATATCAGGATTTGGCGATTGGGTCCCCTAATTCCCAGTCACCCTTTAAAAGGGGGAGTGTATAAGGTATTTCTCCTGCTTTCTTGGCATGCCTTCGCAATGTAATGGTCGGCACGCTCGACGCGTATTCGAGAAGTCCGTGGTTCGAATTCCGGCGAAGACGTTGCTCATTTTTCGTCTCTCCTACTTTCAAAAAGTGCCTAATGTCTGTACAGACAAAAAGAACATAATCTGATGCGAACACCACATGATTTTCTTATACGGAATATTAAATTATACCCATTTTTCTGCATTTAATTTAGACTTATTACCTCGAATTTCATAAGAGATACATTTTTCATTCAATTAATTCAGTTCTCAATTCGCGGTAAGGCAAAAATACATAAAAATTCAAAACATCTTAATTAAATATTGTAAAATACCGAAAAATATAAAACGCCAAATACAGTTAAAAACAATCAACTGTTTTTGCAATTAAAATTAGACTTTCTACGCAAAAGCAAGCATTTCAGCCAGCGGCCAAGAAGGCAGACTGTTTGGTGCGCAAAAGTGAAAGTTTACTTTTAGTTCCATTCAACAAAAAGACAGTGACTTAATTCACTATTCTGCTAAGTTACAAATGTAAACAAACATGGCTACTGTGGTAAACAACTTTTAAATTGTTAAGAGTTCTATAATTATTGTATGCAGCTTGATTAACTAAGACATAAAACTCTTCACTGGAACATAAAAACAACATATTTCAATCATTTCAAAGCAAGAAATGCACATTATAGCAACATATAAGAATAAAAAAAATGAGCTCCCCGAGCCGAGTAACAGAATGGATATATATATATATATGTAAATTCTAAATAAAAGTAATTAAAATTAGATTAAAAAGCTTATGATTTGCGCAAAAGCTGCAAGTAATGAATCAATAATTCATAGTAATTTATAATAAGAAAACTCTCCATATATCATCTCCAAGGAACAGAACTCAATTTTAAGAAAAAAAATTAGTCAGTATTTTGATTAGTATTTTCAAAACCTCCTTTGCTTTAAAAGCAAAAAATCAGCAAAGAAAAATCCTTAATCGCAAAAATACCAAAATCAAAGGCAAAAATTTATAGTACAGGAAAAATCAAAGTAAAAAAATAGTATTAAAAATTATATATATTTATATACTTTTGATGCTACCTATTGCAACCAAAAAGGGAAGTGCACATCTACATGTTATAGCAGTCCTTTTTTTTGAGTTATGCGAGATATATTCATACGTAGTTACATACAGACGTTAGGAAAAAAAACTCTTCTGAATCCGTTTTAAATCCATTTTACAATCCGTTTGGAGAAACAAAATTCTATATTCTGCTCTTACATACAGATATCACGAAAAACATCATTAAATTGCATTAGATAGCAGTCAAAATGGATGTTTTCGTTGAAATATGAGACCCGGAATTTTTCGTGATTACAATATTTCCTTTAGTTTAGGGAGTAAAAACTGGCGAAGAAAAAACGAAGACCGAGGAGAAAAAATTGTATGTGCCTTGTACGCACTCAGCTGATAAACGTTTAGATTTACAAGCAATCTTTTCGAAAATGTTATCAATCAAAAACAATCTGAGAGCTGCCAAAATTTTTAGTTCTCTCCGTGCTCTCAACGAGTCAGCATCGATATTAACACATGAAAAAATTATTTGAGACAGAGCACTGTAGATTGAAAACAAGGGCAGAACGTTGTACGGGTACGTTGGTTGATTAATTTGATTTAAAACCTATATGAACCAGCTGATACCTTGTTCTCCCACACCCCAAATGTATGGGAAATGATTTGAGCCATTGTAGAGACATCAGGGGTTTTTGATGCTGGAGAAGTGAAAAATGAGCAATGACCTCGGTGGGACTCGATCCTGGACCTCTCAAATACGCGCCGAATGTGCTAACCATTACACCACGAAGGCATGCTGGAAGGAGAAGGATACCCCTTTTAAAGGGCGACTGGGGATTAGGGGACCCAATCGCCAAATCCTGGTGGTGAAGAATCATCATCCACCACCTCATAGTTCGAGGGCCGCTGTAGAGTCATGAGGGTAATTTGAAAGCAAGAAATGTGAAAAATGTGCAGTGTCCATTCCCGGGGTTTAACCCTGGACCTCTTGAATACGCGCCCAGTGTTCTAACCGTTACACTACGAAGGCATGCCGAAAGGAGGGACAAAATACCTTACACCACAATTTCATTTTACTTACACCAAAGGTTAGTAATTAGAGTGATCTGAGGCAAAATCTTACATATCGCGATTTCACCTGCCACAAAGGTTGGTATCTACCTCGGTAATATGTTTGCAGCCAAAAAATACCAATCTCGGGACAGCCCAGTGCCGAATGCCCGTTAGGCACGAGAGTATGGCTGGATTATCTTTGGAAAGGATAAAATGGACAAAGATCACAAGAATTTAATGTTAATTCAAGTGTGGTTCCAAGAGTGGTATTTGTAAACTGTTTTAGTTTACATGAAGAATAGTTCTGAAATGTCAGACAAAAGAAGGATTCCAATAGCAACCAGATTCAAGTCTAAACTAGATAATTAATTAAGTTTGATTTAAGCTATTAGATTTTTAGAAAATAGAATAGGGCTATAAAATTTATATTTCCGTGTATTTTAAATAAAATGCTTTTTTACAGACTCTCATTTTGAGAACATAATTTTGAGATTTATTTCGCTTTTTAATTTGTCAGGATTGAGTGTTCTGTGCATAACTTTTGGCGACCATGATCTAACCCGTGTTAAATTCCTGATCTTGAACAGGGAGCTGAATGCAGCTATGTTCTGTGGTAAAATAACTGTGGTTAAATGGTACAATAACTGCACGTAAGAGGGGGTTTAAAATTACCCTTTTATTAAACTGCAATTTACAGCCACTTCCCAACTCGGAAGGGATAACAGAAAATAATGACCGCACTTGGGTCTAAACTGAACAATCAAATAATTTAAAATAAAGTTAAGTAGAAATTAAGTAGTCGTTGCTCTCAGAGCTATAAACGCGAGGTTGGCCTCTATGCTAAACTATCAACGGTGCGTAGAAAGATTTGGCTAATACTAACGCACTTAGATTACTTCAATAAGTATTAGAGTAACAGCGAATTAGAATTTAAATACTAGCTAGTCAGGTGAACGTCGAACAGAGCCGCAGTGATCCGAGACTAAAAGCTCTCTCACTCCGAGACATTCCTGGCTAACCTATTAAATACAAAACTTGGCTCCACTTCAAATTGGCATAAAGCTGAAACGCGCGCTCATTCTAACGGGAACTTGAAATAAGAGCTTACAGGAAAGAGAAACTAACATAAAACTTTGTTAGTTTAAACTAAAACCTTACAAATCGAAAGAGAAGATATTCGAGGATTAAAACGGAATTAGAAGAGAAGCATTATAAAATAAAATCTACACTCCAGCAAAGCGGCAATTTTAGTATGCCGTAGATTTTCAGAAAACTCTGTCGATTTCGAAATACATACATCAGGCAAACGTCCTCTTCTTCAGGAACAATATTTCTTTTTTCAAAAATTCGAAGAGATTCGCCATTTAATATCAGAACCATCGGGCAGGATAAACCGACAGGATAAATCGATGGGCAGGACATTACAACTTTGCGATGCGTAAAAGCAAACAACCTAATCGCAACTTGGAAATCATAGCAGTCAATCACACTTAATCAAAACGGGATAATTAATATAATTTTAACTTCTCTAAAAAGGGTTTGAAATTCTGCAAAAATTATTCACAAAATTTCTTCAGTTGTTGAATTGGATTACCTTCAACAGTTTCACATTTACAAAAATACAGCTTCTTTATTTAATGACATTCGTTTCAATCCATTTCTTTTCAACACTTTTAGAATTCTAATATCTTAGTTTTTCAAGCACTATTATTTTTGTCCCTGATAGATGACTACATTCGATTTAGTTTTGCTCTCCTTTTTACTTTCGATATAAAATCAGAATAAAGGGCTCTTTTTTTCCGAAACGGATTGCAAAATGGATTTAAAATGGATTCAGAAGAGATTTCTTTCGTCACGTCTGTACGTACGTACATATGAATGTATCTCGTATGACTCCAAAACCTGAGAATGTTCAAATAGTGTATATAGGAATATAACATGAAGTTGTTCATATCCCTCTTCTGTTGCAATCGGCGGCACCAAAATTATACACTGCTCGACATTGAAAATGCAACACCAAGGAGTGGTCAGAAATTTACGCAAATTTTAGAGTAGACGTACATCACTGAGGTATGCGAATGATGTGAAATACGCTGCTCTCCGACGCACGTGAAGTAAGATATAAGAGAAGGAACGTGCAAAATGGGCACTATTCGTGTCGTTATTTCTGCCTGACGAATTATCGAAGAAAGCTGGTTTTTTGTCCCGGAGGATACGTGTAATAGGAGATAATGCCAGGCCGCCATCAACGAAGGCACTTCCAGCAGATAGACGATTTTACGAGGGGTATGGTGATCGGACTGAGAAGGGCGGGTTGGTCCTTACGCCAAATCGCAGTTGATACCCACATGGATGCGAGCACGGGTCATCGGCTGTGGCGAACAGGGTTGGAACAAGGGAATGTGGGAAGAAGGAGGGGTGCAGGTGCAGCCAGAGTGACGTCAGCAAGCGTGGATCGACGCATCCGCCGACATGCTGTGGAGGTCCAGCAAGTCACTTGTACCGCGATTCTGCAGTATGTGCAAGATACCCTGGCTACTCCCGTGTTGACAAGAACCATTTCCCGTCGATTGGTTGAAAGTGGCTTGCACTCACGGCGTCCGTTAAGAAGACTGCCATTGACCCCACAGCATAGACGCCGACGTTTAGAATGGTGCCGGACTGGAGCGATGTGGATGACAGAATGGCGAAACGTCGTGTTCTCAGATGAGTCACGCTTCTGTTTATCCAGTGACAGTCGTCGCATGAGTGTGTAGCGTCGACGTGGAGACAGATCTAATCTGGCAGTAACTGTGGAACTCCCCACCGCGCGACAAAGTGACATAATGGTTTTTGGCGCTATTGCCTACGATTCCAGGTACCTCTAGTTCTTATTCAGGGCACTATGACGGCCCAATGATACTTGGATAATGTACTGCGGCCGGTGCATTCCCCTACCTTCAGGGGCTGCCTAATGCAATTTTTCAGCCGGAAACGCCCGACCACACACGAGTAATAGCAACACTATACGAAAAAAAATTGTTTCCAGCGCGCGAGACTGTGTAGAAGAAATTCTAAAGATGTGCTCTTTTTAAATTATTTGTGATATCGCTGTTGAATTGAATTTTATTTTTTAAGTGCGAAGAGCATGGTATTTAATAAATAAAGGTAAGACAAAAAATGTTAAAAAGCATCCCTTTGAGCGTAATATAAAATCTGAATCCTTTCAGATTTTTATTTTTATTTTTGGTGCAAAAGGGCTTTGTCTCTGAAGGACTATTGTTTTCGTTTTGCGATTTTGCGTCAGAAACATTAAAAGCCTGAATCATTTTTCAAGCTGTTGCCACAAAATATTGCAGCCCTGTATTATATTTAAAGAAATTAAAGAATGAAGAATCTGCATAAATGTATGTATATTTCTCCAAATATGATAGAGCAACGGTATCTAGAGCCATCCAATGTTCAATAACGTGAGTTTCCACACGAATATACGCATCTGGAAGCCCAAAATTCGGATTTGTTTTATGATATATTTCATATTTTGTAAAAATTTAACGAATTTTTGATTAACTAACTCAAACGGCAACAGAAACGGAACAATGGCAACACTCAACGAAGGAAAAAAAACTTTTTATCTAAAGCCCGCGGAACTGTGTATCGGAAATTTTAAAGATATACTCATTTTAAAATTATTTTGCGATATTGTTGTTGAAATGAATTTTATGGTTTAAGGGCGAAGAACATGATATTTAATAAATAAAGGTAACGCATAAAAGGTTAAAAAACTCCCCTTTGGACAAAATTTAAAATCTGAAAACTTTCAGATTTTTTTTAATATTTTTTTTCTCTTTAAATTTGAATTATGCTCCCAAAATTAGATTGCTTGCTGCTTATTTAATGACATCGTTATCTAGATAACAGTTTTTCGTTTGTGATGAGCAAGAACTATGATTCTGATTATGGTTTCCAAGGCTGAAAGTTATACCTCGAGCAATTTGTCATGTTTGGGAGTAATAACAAATGTTATTCAAGATCTGTTCAGCAATTAAAGTTCACCTCACGACATCATGTGGTTCTAATGAATGCATCGCTTTCTTTAATTTTTAAGACTGTCCATGTAACAAGTAATTTCTCAGTTTGTTATTTATCATTTCAGTAAAACTGGATGTTAGGACAAAAGAATTTTGAAGCTTGTTATAAAAAACATACAAACCTTTCTACCCTTATTGCAAATGATTCTTGGAACATTCAAAAATTCAAAAATGAATTCTTAGTTTTCAAGAATTAAAATTTCTCTCGAGATTCAAAGCTTTATCTCTAAGTTTAATTCCTTAAAATAAAACCAACGCGAAACACCAAAAAAAAAAAAAAAAATGGGGGGAGAACTTCTTTCCCTGCTAAAATCGCTTCGCGCCTCTTTAAACGTTTCATGAATATGTGATTCAATCAAATTTCGTGGTTAATTAGCATAAACTCTCTCTTAAAGTACCATGACAGGAAAGATAAAAGAATAATAATAATTGCTTTCGCCACAAGGAAGAGTTTTAATGACTCTTTGCTTAATTTGAATAATATCGCGTTTCACATTTCAGGAAAGTGCATCAGCTCTTCTTTAAGCTTCTTTCGGTTTCAGCAGACCAGAAATCTCAAGCAGAAATCTAACTCGAAAACGTTGGATCTAAGTTTTTATGCCTCTAAGGTTAATCCTTATAGTTGCGAAATCTAATTTAAACTTTGCAACTTAAAGCAATAACAACCTCGATTGAAATATTATACTTTTGTTCATTATTGTATTGAAACAATAATGAACATTCATATTTAAGACATTTCAGAGAGAAAGAAGGTTTAAATTATTTACCTAAATTTACCAATGACGGGCTCAAGTAGGTGGGATCAACTATTTCTTAACGAGACTGTCTCATGTTTTTAGAACTCTGTACTCACAATATAAGCAGGTGAAAATGGCAATAATACGTATCTCTGTTTGGGGTGTAATGGAAAGGAAAACTGGGCGCAGTCCGAATTAGCCTTAATGGACATGTAGAAGATACTTCTGCAAAGTGATTACGTTTTTCCCAGAATCAGATAAAACACATAATTCGAATAATCAATGAGATCACTTACGACGGAATGACTCCATTGTATTTAAACACGGAAGCAATTTTTATGATTCTTATACAGAGCCTGTTCGCACATTTTTTAGACAATGTATATTGTATTCACAAAACTAAATTACATAAAATTTTGTTTTAAATGCTGTATTTGACATCCCTTATTCTGAACTATCTTTCGACACCGCAATTTCCAGGATAATAATGCCTTTTGAAGTGTCAGAAGAGGTATTCGATCCCATTCCTCCCGAACAGCTTTCCAGAGTCCTGTTAGGGTTTTGGGACAACGTTTGGATAATGCAGTTTTTAAAAGTCCGAAAACACAAAAATCCACAGATGACAGATCGGGAGAATTAGTAGGAATACTAGTGAAGGGTATGGCCTCAATACCAGTTTTTTGTTCCATATCTTTTAGAAAATTTACAGTGGATTTTCAGTTGTGACTGTTACCTTCGTCCTGATGCAGTTGGATGGCACTGGGGGTAAAGCGATGGTATTTCATTCAGAAAAATGGGCGATCAAATATGTTCCTGATAGTATTTGAAGTTAATCTTCACTTTTTTTGCACTCTCTTTACTTTTAACTTGCCTTTATAAGAAAAACCAGCAACAATCATGAATCCATTAGAAAAACGTTCTTTCGATTCTTTGAACCATGTACTTAAATTTTGTTTCTACCCTTTTATGATAATAAATGGCTCTTCTCTTTGTTCCAATCATTTAAATACACCCATGCTTCATCTGTAAGGTTTTAGTTAAACTAACCAAGTTTTATTTTAATTTAAATCTTTTCTATCTCCTCTCTGCTTCAACTTCCCGTCAGAAGAAGCGCGCGGTTTTAGCTTATGCTAATTTTGAAGTACAGCGAAAGTACTATTTAAGCCAGAGGTAGAAACCTCTTATTGTGTGAGAGCTTAGCCTCAGATCACGGTCACGCCGCTCAACGTTCGCCTGACCAGCTAGCAGTTTAAAATTATAAGCCATAGTGCTTACTACTGTAATGTTTGTTTCGTAATTAAAGCAAACTCCATTGGAACACAGCAAACTTTATTTAATAGATCAATTTCATAACTGCAACACATAAGTCGAAGAAAAGGTAACATCAAAAGTTAACAGCCAAAAACGTATTCTATCTCTTTTTAAATTAAAATGATTTTCTTACTTCGTGCGCGAACCGCACGCAGCTCTCGTGTTGGCGTTTCAAACATTGCCATTTATTAACATATAGATTTCAAATTCAACTATTTCAAAAGTTTAAGATTATTATTGCAACAATATCTAAAGCTGTTACTACGTAATTGCATTGTAAAACAATTTGAAGTGCGTTAGTATTTAGTATATCTTGCTACGCACCCTTTCGGGTAGAGGCCAAGTTCCGGAATTGCTCTGCGAAGCAAAGTTTGCTTTAATTTCTATTTTAGGTTTAGTATTAAAATTTATTTGATTGTTAAGTTCGACCCAAGTGTGGTCTTTTACTTTCTGTATCTCTCCCGAATTGGGAAGTTTGTAACTTAATAGTGCTTTAATAAAAGAGGATTTCAAATCCTTTCACGTGCAGTTATTATCCAGCCAGCAGTTACATCAGAACATAGCGTACCTTCCGCTCCCTGTTCCAGTTCAGGACTGAAAACTTTAGGTTAAGAACCCTTTACAGAATTTACCATGTTTCACAGAACACTCAGTCTTGATACATCTATTGTGACAATTGCTTTCCATTTTTCTTTGGATAAGTGTTTCTCATATAGAATTCTGCAGCGTGTCCTTCGTCGAGCGATATGCTTCGGAAGAAGACGATGCACGTTGCGTTTTTTCGCTTTCTTAAGATTTAAATCAACGTTTATCATTTTGTTTACAGTGGACACCGAGCATTTTCTTGATTTTGCAACTGCCTTTTGACTAGGGGGATTTTCTTTTAACATTAAACAAGGTACCTTTGCAATAGTCGAAGATGTCCGTTTTTTCCTCGGATACTTGTTTGGAATTTTTGTCCCACTTGCGGCTGCAATTTGACGTTTTTTTCCTTTCTTGTCGATGATATTACCTATTGACGCTTTAGATATCACAAAACCATGACTCTCGCGTCATTTTTGGATAACGGAGTATGCATATTTCTCTTCGGAAAGAGCGTCAATGTAGCCTTCGAACCACTGCTTTGTTAAATTCGCCATTTTGAATAATTCAAGCCACAGACGATAATTTTTATTTTTAAAAACATAAATCAATTGCAATTACTTCTCTTGCAGCAAACAAATTTTTATTACCACTTATGAAAATCGTCTAAAAAATGTGCGAACAGCCTCTGTACGTGTCAAAATCGATACAAAAATAAAACTTAAAGGAATAAAAATAGGAAGGAAAATCAATGCAAAGGAATAACAATTAATGTAATACTCTTGTCTCAGCCTTTCGCGCGGTCGGGAAGAATGGACGCTGTTCGGCTGAAATCAACTTGAAATCAAATAAATGTTACTGAAGTAAAAACATACATTTATTCAATGCATACAGGGTCAGAATGGTAAGACTTCGCAGAAAGCTGATCGTAAATGAAAAAGCAAAACGAATCATAAAAATATCTGGCCATGAGCAGTTGGCCGAATTTCAATAGGAAGTGTACTCTTTCACAATGTGTAGGTTGAGGCATTTTCTTCCACCTTGCGTACTGGGCAAAGAATGTAATCAATGTTACAATAGCTTAAGTTAAATGTTTACTCTGAAGTGGTTTCATATAACTCGTGCATATCTGTTTCTCAGCATAGGAGGTTTTGGAAAATCGTTTTCAGTCATTTGGAGATTCTGACGTTTTCCTCTCGAAGATAACGTAATTTTCATGAGATGAGCGAGTTGTTGAACTATTTCAAGCAGAATTCTCCTCTCATCTTCTACTTTAAGAAGGCAAAATGTTTGGCCTGACCTAAAGATTTCGCCATTCATCGTCTTTACACGAGCAACAGGAGTATTTCTGTCTTGTCCGTAATTAATTGGGCTTGTAGACCATTCTGTTTGTTTGTTGTTGTCACTTCCAATGAGAACAACTTGACCTCTCTCTAGGGTGACTGTGTGTTTCAAAATTTCAACTGACACGGATTCTTTATTAGAAAATGTTTCATCCCTTCTTCCTTAAGTTTCTGATGATAACGAAAATATTTTTGTAAAAGAGTTGAATCGAAGACATCCAATTCAGGTATAGATCATCCACTAAATCTTTCTTGTCAAAATGAAATTTGGTTTAAAGCTGTTAAATCTTCTGACAGATAAATCCCAGGGAGGGCGTTGCACATTCACGTTTCAACATCAAAATCCTTAATGATTCTACAATAAGAGAACTTTCCTCAGCTCATTACGAATCGCTGAAAGACCAATAAATCTAATGGTTCCCAATTTTTCAACTAAGTTTCCCAATTTTTCAGATGCTGATGCATTGTTTATGCAGTTCTTGGGTGAAAATGCGGGTACAACCTCAACGTTTGAGGCTTCAAATCTTCGAAATTTGCATCTCAGAACTGGATGAACAGTTCTTCTACATCTTAAAATTCGAAAGTTTCCTCTTAGTTCAGCCATCGAATTATGTACCGTAGCATGGGTTAATCTTTTGTGATGTTTTTTAAGATAAACAAATGAATAACAGGATGTTTGCTAAGAAATATTACCGAACGTTTGAAACTGTTAGTATCGTCTCGTTTTCTGAGACATATAGTAATACGGATTGAAACATCTTCATCCACCTGATGGTGCGCAAATTCCAAAAACATGATTAATTATTGAGACAGTAGGTTCTTCTTCTGTACTTCTGAGTAATAGCGATTGAGGTTTTTCCGTATTCTCGATAGTTACTAGCAAGTACCATTTCAAATTAGCATTCTTGGCTTTTGCTATGAAACGATCCATCCATGCAAAGAGTTTAACTATCTTCAAGTAGAGAAAGCTCTATTGTAATATCAGATATCTTTTTTTCTGTTTTTTCACGGCAGTCTTCCTACCCTCCTGTTTTTAACCTTCTTTATCAGCTTGTAGAGTCCTTACGTTATTCTGAAACAGAACACATGAAAAACGCGCAGTGCCCTCTCCGGAAACTAAATCTGGACCTCTTAAATACGCATCGAGCGTGCTTCTTACGATTACACTATAAAGGCATGAGAAAATCAGGAAAAGAATTTTCTTCCTCCTTTCTGCATGCCTTCATGGCATAACGGTAGCACACCGGCCACGTATTCGGAGGTCCAGGTCCGAGTCCCGGTGAAGGCATTTATCATTTTTTGTTTCCTGCTTCAAAAATCCTAATGGCACAGTGTCGTCCGAACTAAAAACTGTGGTAAATGATGATTCTTCACCACCAGGATTTAACGACTGGGAACCCTAATCCCCAGTCGTCCTTTAAAAGGGGAATTTATAAGGTACCACTGAGTGGGAGGAACCCGGCCCAACCTACTGTCCAAAGGACAGTTTCAATGACCATTGCCCCCCACAATCAACCACAAACGAGGGCATCCAGCGATCCGGAGTGCCCCAAACGACTATCCTGCCCCCGGGATACACTAGCCCCGAGCCCGAGTAACCAAAGGCTAGTATAAAGAAAATAAAAAAGGTATTTTTTTCCTCCTTCCAGCATGGCTTCGTGGTGTCACGATTAGCCCACTCGGCACGTATTGGAGAGGTTCAGGTTTGAGCCCCGAGGAGAGCACTGCTACGAGAGATTTTGGCCACTTTTCTAATGGAGATGTCAGTCATTTTGGATTTTTTAACGATCTTGTTCCAATAACGTATCGAATAGAGCTTCCTCTAGACTGAATATCTGCTGAATTAAGATTCCTAGGAACTTGATGCTAGTCGCCAGGGTGACAGAACTCCCTTAGCGAAAAAAGGTGCCTAATAGTCATCTCATTTCATCTTAATTGAAGCAATGCTAGAGTCAATCCAGAAGTGGGTAAAGATCTTTCTTAACATTTGCAGCTAAACCGGCAACAATCAAATACGCCTTGGAATTGGATTTGTCTTTAGGAGAGTTACTGTATTTTTAGCCCTAATGAATTTGTAAGAAGCTGACTCTTCTGTTTCTATACAGATAAGAATTTAATTCCGTAAATATTCTTAAACAATTTATTTAATGACAGGGAAATTTGTTGTTGGAGTGCTATGGTTACTTGGAGTAGTCAGACATTATTTCAGTTTTCTCTTTCCGCGAAATCGGTTACTTCATGTCATCAGTAAACGTTCCCAAACTTCGCGTGAGAGGAATAGAATCTTTCTTTGTTAATCTAATTCCTCTATTAAACCCTCAGGTCCCAAAATATCTTAATCCATTGTTACTTCCTTCTACGACGTAAAATGGAAGTATTGTAATTGGGAAAAATTTCGGGTATCATAGCTCAACGAAAATACATATTTTGACCGCTTTTGAATGCAATTTAACAATGTATTTGAGTGACATTCGTACGTGAAAACAGAATAAAGAACCCTTTTTTCCTCAAAAAAATTATAAATCTGATTTAAAATGGATTCTAAAGAGATTTTTTCGTGGCGTCTGTGCGTATGTACGAACGTATGTATGCATGTAAATATCTCGCATAACTCAAAAACGAGTAGCCTCAGAACGTTGCAATTTTGTACATAGGACTGCTATAAGGTGTAGATGTGAACCTCCTATTTTGGTTGCAATCGACCGCACCAAAAGTGTATAAATTTATGTATATATATATGTATCCACTCTGTTACTCGGCTCGGTGAGCTCGGTTTTTTTATTCTTATGCATTTGTAAATTTTGCATTGTTTTCTTTAAAAATGCTTGAATTATGTTGTTCGTATCTTCCGGTTAAGGGTTTTATATCTTTAGTTAACCTGCATATTATAATTGCAGAATTATCAACAATTTAAAAGTTGTTTAAGTGCGGCTAAGCCTAATCATTTCTCTCTTGGCAGACATATTCGTTTACATTTGAAACCTAGGAGAATACTGAATTTGTTGCCAATCTAGAGAAAACTAAGCTTTGCAACAACAAACATAACGCCTACTTTTATTATTGCCAATTAAATCATGCTTAATCCACTCAGGAATTTATTCGAGGAAATAAGAGTTTGATTTACTTCGTAATTTTTAATACATATGTTTTGAGTTTTTATGTATTTTTGAGCTAATTGAATGAGAAAAACTGAATCGACTGCGAAAACTGTTTCTTTCTTTCTTTTCTCTGCTTTTTTTTGTTTTGTTTGTTTAATTTCTTTTAGACATCGTTTTTAGATTTATTATAGTATTTGAATAAAATATGTGGCAACGATTAGCTAATTCTCCAGATGATATACATAACTTTTTAGATTCTTGATGAGCTATAAAATGAATGAGATGTAAGGATATTAAGTGAAGCTAGCACCAGGGTATCGCTGTGGTAAACAAATACAGTGAATTTCAAACAGTGCATTTATTCTATCGTGGTTTATGCGCTATCGACGAAGTAGATTTAATGATAAATTATATAAATATATGTATATGTCTCTCTGTTACTCGGCTTAGTGAGCTCATTTTTTTTATTCTTATATGTTTATAAATTACGCATTTTGTTTGCTTTTATCTTCCGATTAAGTTTGCTATGCCTTTAGCATATCTGCATGCAAGGTTCATAGAATTATCAACAAGTTAAAGGTTGTTTAAGTGCGGCTAAGCCTAATTATTTTCATATGGCAGCCATATTTGTTTACATTTGAAACTTAGGAGAATAGTGGATTTGTTGCCAATCTAGAGAAATTAAGCTTCGCAACAAAAAAGATAACTTTAACTTAAAACTTTTTTTTAAGATAACTTTTTAATAACGTCTTTTATTATTGCGATTTAAATCATGCTTTATCCATGATGGAATTTATTCAAGGAAATAAGTGTTTAAGATTTACTTCGTAATTTTTAATATAGATATTTTGAGTTTTTATGTATGTTTACCTTGTGGCGAAGTGAGAACTGAATTAATTGAATGAAAAATACAGAATCGTCTGCGAAAAACTGTTTCTTTGTTTTTGTTTTGTTAGTTTTTTAATTTTTTATACATCGTTTTAGATTTATCATAGCATTTGAACAGAACATGTGGCAACTATTAGATAATTCTTCAGATAATATGCATGACTTTTGTGCATTCTGAGTTACAAAGTGAGTGCGATGTAATGCTGTTAACTGAACCTAGCGCCAGAGTGTCGCTATGGTAAACAAATATAGTGAATTTAAAAAAGTGTAGTTATTCTATTGTGGCTTATGCAGTATCGACGAAGTAGATTTAATGATAGTCCAATAAGTTTAAATGAAATGCAAAATACGCATATTTTAATATTCCGTACATATAAGTCATGTGGTGTATACATCAGATTTTTTATTTTCATATCTATCCTCCACTTTAGTAGTTTCCATTTAAAAGGCTTAGTTACCTAACTCTGATATTTAACAACACGTTGCATGCTGTTAAACATTCTAGTATATCTTGTTCATAAGGTTTTTAGCTTGGGGGATTACAGACGATTAATGCTGTAAGCAAATATTTTAGAATCTGGAGTTACAAAATGATTGATTAACGTTTTGAAGTTTTTAGTCATGTCGTCACAAATCATACCGCGCATTTTCCCATCAAAAGAATTAATACCTGAACTGAAACGAATTAAAAGTTGCAAATGTGCTTAAATGCTTAAACAATTCTTTTTTCTGAAAATTTTAGCTGTGAAATAGGAGCAGTTTTCATCTCCTTAATCTTTAGATTTCTCACCTTCAGAAAATATGCTAAAGAACATGAGCATTTAAAGAGTGGTATTTCTGCAAATATCCCGTTTGAAACCTTGCCGTGAATCTCTGAAAACTCGGCCAATGAATATTGTGAATTATATTCTGATAATAATAAAATTAAATTTTTAATTTAAGGTCAAAGAAGTTGTAAGGTTTTAGTTTAAACTAGCAAAGTTTTATGTTAATTTTTTCTTTCCTGTATGTTCTTATTTCAACTTCCCGTTAGAATGAGCGCGCGTTTCAGCTGTATGCTAATTTGAAGTGGAGTCAAGTTTGGTATTTAAGGGTTAGCGAGGAACTTCTCGGTGTGATAGAGCTTTTAGTCTCAGATCCCTGCTGCTCTGTTCGACGTCCACCTGACTAGCTAGTATTTAAGTTCTAAGCCTTAGCGCTGTTACTCTATTACTTATTGAAGTAATCTAAGTGCGTTAGTATTAGCTAAATCTTGCTAGTTTAGCATAGAGGCCAACCTCGCGTTCATAGCTCTGTGAGCAACGACTACTTTCTATTTAACTTTATTTTAAATTATTTGATTGTTCAGTTTAGACCCAAGTGAGGTCATTATTTTCTGTTATCCCTCCCGAGTTGGGAAGTGGCTGTAACTAATAGTGGTTTAATAAAAGAGGATTTTAAATCCTTCTTACGTGCAGTTATTCTACCACTTAACCACAGTATTCTACCACAGACCATAGCTGCATTCAGCTCCCTGTTCAAGATCAGGACTTTAACTACTTCACGAATATGTTCGCCGAAAGTATGCACAGAACACACAGTCCTGACAAAGTGCGTAATCACTTATATTTGTCATCTCAAATCTTACTTACTTCTTTGTTTTACTTATAAGCTTGTGAAAAAGCTTTTGTGTAACAGTATATTTCTATCCCATTCTTTCGTTCCAAAACATCAGTTTAGTAGCGTTGCCTTTAGTAGTTAAGAAATTAAAGTAAGCAAAGGAAATCTCTAGCGTACTTACTCGAAAGATACAAACTTGCTGCACTTTTTGTATCAGGTTTTTAGAAAAAATGTGCTTGAAATCTATCCTAAGTTATAAAAGAATTAAACGTCTATTAGTCTTATATAATTTTATTTAGAAAATGTAAAACTATTATCGGGAAAATAAAAACATTATGTTCTAACTTCCCAGATAAATATATTTCGAAACGAACTCGCATTTGAAAACTGAGGAATCGACGTGAAGCTCAAGAGAAATCGCAGTATCAGAAAATAAAGTCGTCTTACACGATCCGCACATAGAAAACATAGATTTCCTTCCCTGGAATCTTAAAAGTCATGTCTGCCATTTTCCTTTCCTCTTCACAGACAACTCGAATACGGAGCACTTCGCAAATTGGCGGCAAGTTCTGGAGTGTTTGTTGGCGCCACGGAAAACAAGTCAAAGAAAAACCAAAATACTTCAACGGTTGCTTCCAGTAAGAGCAACTGTAAGATAAAGAAGTTAAAAAAATATATATATCCTGCTGCTTTCAAACAGTCTCGGTTTCTGAAAGAAATCCTTACACGCCCAAATATATATGCACATATATTTATATATATCGAGAGTGTTCCCTAAGGGGACAGCAGAGTTAACAAAGCGCCAACCTGGGAAAGGGACGCAGGTGCACCAACTTTTTTATCATGTGCATAGCACACCGCCTATTCTTTTTAATCTTTCTCTTAGAAGCCTGCCCAGACGCATCGCGAGGGGTCGGATTCCCTGTGGAAAACTCGTGGCGAAGAGTTAAATATAGGTAGCCCTCTCACAGCTCCTTTCTCTACTTTATGGAATTCAACCAGCGGTACTTAAAAGATTTCTCAATGATTTTCAGAGAGAAAAGAGTAGATATATCGCATTTCTTTTCTATGAAGTGCTAGAGGAACTCCTCAATATTATCTGCGAAAATCAAAATGTACAGAGGCTGTTCGCACATTTTTTAGACGAAGTATATTGTATTCACAAAGCTAAATTACGTAAAATTCTTGTATTTTAAATGTTCTGTTTGATATCCCCTATTCTGAACTATTTTTCGACATCGCCATTTCCAGGATAATAACGCCTTTTGAAGTGTCAGAAGAGGTATTCTATCCCACTCCTCCCGAACAGCTTTCCAGAGTCCTGTTAGGGTTTTGGGATAACGTTTGGATAACTCAGATTTTAAAAGTCCGAAAGCACAAAAATCCATAGGTGAAACATCGGGAGATCGAGTAGGGATATCACTGAAGGGTATGGCCTCGATACCAGATTTTTGTTCCATTTCGTTTAGGAAATTTGCAGTGCATTTTGATGCGTGACTGCTAGCTTTGTCCCGATGGAGTCTCACAGATGGATGGCACTGTGGGTAAACCGATGGAATTTCATTCAGAAAAATGGGCCATAAAACATGTTACTGACAGTATTTGGAATTGATCTTGACAGTTTTTCGCACTCTCTTTATTTTTAACTCGCCATTATAAGAAAAACCAGCAACAATCGTGAATCCCATAGAAAAACTTTCTTTCGATTCTTTCAACCATGTACTTAAATTTTTTTCTCCGCTTTTATGATAATAAATGGCTCTGTTTTTGTTACAGTCACTTAAATACGCCCACGCTTCATCTATTGTGACAAGTGTTTTCCATTTTTCTTCGGATAAGTGTTTCTCATATAGAATTCTGCAGCGTGTCCTGCTTGGAGCGATATGCTTCGGAAGTAGACGATGCACATTGCGTTTTTTAGCTTTTCTTAAGATTTAAATCGACGTTTATCACTTTGTTTACAGTGGGCACCGAGCATTTTAATGATTTTGCAACTGTCCTTTGACGGGGGGGGATTTTCTTTGAACATTAAACAACGTACCTTTGTAATAGTCGAAGATGTCCGTTTTTTCCTCGGATACTTGTTTGAATTTCTGTCCCACTGGAGGCTACAATTTGACGTTTGTTTTCCTTTCTTGTCGATGATATTACCTATCGACGCTTTAGACATCGCAAAACCATGACTCTCACACCAATTTTGGATAACGGAGTACGCATATTTCGCTTCGGAAAGAGCGTCAATGTAGCCTTCGAATCACTGCTTTGTTAAATTCGCCCTTTTGAATAAAAACAAAACTTTCAGGTCACAGACGATAATTTTGATTTTTTAAAACATAGTACAATTGCAATTACTTCTTTTGCAGCAAACGATTCTGTATTACCGCTTACCAAAATCGTCTAAGGAATGTGCGAACAGCCTCTGTATGACCGCGCCAATATTCCAGAACTGCGAAACTTCTTATAAGTTACATAGTTATTCTTCTCCTTTTCAGTACTTTCAGACTGACATAAAATTCAATTTATCTTAAATTTTTATTAAAATCTATACATTAGTTTTTTATTTTTTAAATAATTTTTTTAAATTAGGCCGAGGTCATATAGACCTCACCTCCGCGTTTACGTTACTATTTTCTCGCATGAGGGGGAAGCTGGCCTGAAAAGAGATAGTGCCTAATTGGAAAAAACTGATTTTTTGATGGAGTTATCATCAGAATGAATGAAACCACATGGAATGACGGCTTCAAAAGCCAGCGATGAACTAAGAAATAAAAATGTGCATTCAGAGAGTGGTAGTAGATGTTTCCAGCGGAATCTATTCTAACCCAGATGTAACGGATACCCTTAAAAAGTATAAAACATGCTCTCTTTATCCCCCTAGACTAAGAAGAAAAACTGCTTATCTATAGTCAGCTGCAAGAATGCGATACGTAATAAATATGTCCAGAGAATTTGCAAAAAATGTGTCGAAAATGCTTCAAATAATGTGCTGCAGTTTTATAATATTCTTTATATATTATCTTTTTTTTGCATTATTTTACATAATCCAGATTCTATATGTGGAAAATTTATTAATTAGTTTAGTTTGTACGTGTTTGCTAGTAAATAGTTTTTATTTTATTTATTGGATGAAGCGTTTCGTACTTTTACATATGCGATTTTAAAAATTAATTTTAATGCATTAATTTTAGAGTTCTAAAACGAAATAATTACTTCAACATAACAAGCAAAGTGTATTAAGGCATATATGATAACAAGAGTACATTATTTTGAAATTTTATATTTTTAAAATGCATAAAACAGAGCGCGTTTACGTAATAGAAAATGAACATCTGTACATAAGGGTTAAATGCTTGAATTACCCGTACAAATCCTAAATCAAG
The DNA here is from genome assembly GCA_000611955.2 of Stegodyphus mimosarum. Classification (NCBI taxonomy): domain Eukaryota; kingdom Metazoa; phylum Arthropoda; class Arachnida; order Araneae; family Eresidae; genus Stegodyphus; species Stegodyphus mimosarum. Next base: position 165,270 of record KK112594.1, read on the forward strand.
TTATAATAAAAGTATCTTGCAGGATGTTGATTTAAAATGTGATAAAAGTATTTCGTCCAACTTTAATGAAAGACATATAAATGCTAAAAATTTAAAAACTCAAAGCGATTTAATTTTGAGCCTATTTATATATATATTACCGTTAAAGTATATAATGCAGTTATTTCATAGAATACCTAGTTATTCTATGAAATAACGGATCGTGTCCGTTAAAGTGTGTAATATGTTAATAATTTGACACTTTAACTAGTTATTCTATGAAATAACTAGGTATTCTATAAATTAACTAATGAGAGACAGTTAAAGTGTAAAATAAACAATTTATCTAAAATAAAATAACTAGGTATTCTATAAATAAACGAATAATAGACAATTAAAATGAAAAAGAAGTAATTTATCAAATTTCTGCAGCGCATAAATGGTATTTAATGGAAACGTACCATAAAATCATTTGTTACAACGAGGATTACTAAAATGATACTCGGAATTACGAAGAACATTATTTCTAAAACAAAAACACTTTTTGTCAACACACTGGGTTTTACACGAACATTCCCTATTGTTAAACGAAACGTAAATGTACCTTATACTAAAACGCGAGATATATGATATAGATTATTTTACACTTTAACGGGCTGCAGATCGTTATTCTATGAAATAACCAGTTAAACCATGAAATACAAGAGAGTTTTACACTTTAACGGACACGATCAGTTATTTCATGGAATAACTAGGTATTCTATAAAATAACGGATTTCATGCTTTAACGGTAACATATATATATATATATATACACTCACGTTTGTGAAAATTGCAACACCAAGAAGGAATCGTCATAATTGAATGCAATTTAATACACAGTTGAGTGGTAGTGGTACAAATAAATGATTAAATGTTCAAAGCAAACAAACAAGAACAAGAGATCAGAATCAGTATTTTGTGTGGCCACCACGCGCCGCAATAAGTGCTGCTACACGACGTGGCATGGAGTCAAACAAAGTTTGAATGTCTGACTGAGGAAGAGCATTCCATATCGTTTGTACGCGTACCCAAAGTTCGTCTGCAGACGCAACAGGACGAGGATCACGAGCAAGACGCCGACCAATGACATCCCACACATGTTCAATTGGCGACATATCCGGGGAACACGCAGGCCAAGGAAGAAGCTGTACCTGCTGCGCTGCAAAGAAGGATTTAACAATCCGAGCAGTATGAGGGCGGGCATTGTCCTGTTGAAATACAGCGCCTGGCAAGCTTTGAAGGAAGGGAACAGCTTCGGGCTGTAGAACTTCACGGATATACCGGTTGCTGTTCAGATTGCCCACAATTCGTAGCAATTGAGATCGTCTATGATATGCTATGGCGCCCCAGACCATAACTCCGGGTGTTCGTCCACTGTGGCGTTCGATAATGCACTCCGGAAGGTGGCGTTCACCGGCATAGCGTCTGACACGAATGCGGCCATCATGGTACCACAAATTAAAGCGGGATTCGTCAGAAAACACGACATGCTGCCAATCAGCACGCCAGTCTCTATGCTGATTGGCCCATTGTAGCCGCAGGCGGCGATGGTCGTGCGTTAGGGGGATCCTGTATAAAGGAGTCCGTGCGCGCAGTCCACACTGCAGCAGACGTCTACGAATTGATGAAGCACACAATGAAACACCTGTAGCTATTGACCACAGTGCTGCCAATTGTCTAGAGGAAGCTGTACGGTCCGTCCGCGCCATGCGGACCAGGTGTCTATCATCGCGAGCTGACGTCACATTTCGGGGTCCACTCCCGGATTTCCGAGTTGTCCGACACTCGTCCGTCCACTGCTTCCAAACGCGCATCACTGTGCTGCTGTTACGCTGCACACGAGAGGCTACTGCACGATACGACAATCCAGCTTCACGAAGGCCGATGATTCTCCCTCGTTCAAACTCTGTAAGTTGTTCAAATCTCGCTCTCTTTCGTCGACGAGGCATAAGTACAGATTGAGTTAACGTTTACCACTAGCAGATAACCACCGATAACCATACACGCCTCGCTACAGCCGTCTATTTATTCGGATCCATCAGCCGTTCAGAGGGCGCTGCTCAGCATACGCATACGCTACGGATTTGCAATTCTAATCATCTGCATATCATGCGCTACTTTGCATTTCCTGAAAATTTCAGCTCACTCGCGTAAGTCCTTCATGGTGTTGCAATTTTCACATACGTGAGTGTATATATATATATATATAGCAATAATTCACAATAAATTATAAATAAGAAAACATCAAAAAGGAATTGTCAATATTTTAAAAAAGAATTTTTTAGTCCTCCTTTGCTTTAAAAACAGTTAAGAAAAAACTTAAATCGCAAAAATGCCAAAATCAAAAGTAAAATTTATTTAAGTATTGAAAAACCAGTTACTGCCATTGATAGAAGATTAATCGACTTATTAAGGGAACAAACCAACCTACCATCAATTAACAATAATCTTACTTCCAAGTAAGCATCAAATTATTTACTAGATTCAAATCCTAATTCACAATTGACACTCAATCAAAATAAGGATATTTGTCCAATTAAACCAAAAGAATCCTGTTAAAAACTAAATAATCTTTATAATTAATGTTTCTCATTACGAACACAATTAATCTGAACGAGATGCTTAATTTAGAAGACATATCCCCCTACACTTCCTTTTCATTTCAAATACAAAAGTAAAAACAAAAATAAATTCAAGGAGAAATTTTAAAAATCATGAGAAGGTTAAAAGTTAAGTAATCTATAAAATTAAAAGTTATAAACTTGTAATAAGTAAGGAATTTAAAGATCAAACTAGAAAGGAAAAAAAAAAACAACTTGCTTGCAAAATTTTGAAACCAAATGACAGGAATGCAAGTATTAAGTGATGAAAGTAAAAGGGTTGTCGTAATATTTAGATTTTTATTTAAGAAAGTTTAGCCTAAATTGGCGACATAACTGTAACGTTTCTTGAAGATAATACACAGAGAGATGACTGTTACGAAAATACCGCTAAAAGATGCTATTAGTTTGAATATAAATTACCCTTTCTGTTACTAGGCTCGTGAGCTGTTTTTTTTCTCTTATATTTGTAAATGTGCATTTTTTGCCTTAAAATGATTGAATTATGTTGCTCCTATGTTCCGGTTAAGGTCTTCTTGCCTTTCGTTAATCTGAGTGTAATAGTTGTAGAATTATCAACAATTTAAAAGTTGTTCGAGTGCGACTAAGCTTAATAGGGCAGCCATATTTGTTTACATTTGAAAAGTCGTAGAATAGTAAATTAAGTCGGTTTCTGCATCTTCAGTGTCGTTTTGCCGAGTGGCACCAAAAGTAAACATTCAGTGCTGTGAATCGAAAACACCGTCTTCTAGCCCGCTGGCCGAATTGCTTGTTTTTACTCAGAAACTATAATTTTAATTGTATTTGGTGTTTTATGTTTTTCTATATGTTTCAATTTTTATTGGGGATGTTTTGAGTTTTTATGTATCTTTGCCTTGCCGTGAAGTGAGAACTGAATTAATTGAATAAGAAATATATCTCCTGTGAAATTCCAGGAAATGAGTTTAAATGAAATGAAGCAAAAATATTTTATAAACCGTACAAGGAAGTCATGTGATGTCCAGGTCAGATCATTTTATCTTGTATTTGCAATACAGTAGAAGTCCAGAAATCCGCAATGCTTGAGACCAGAGGTTGTGTGGATTTCAGGATAGAAAAGCCAAATCGTAATATTCAGACTAAAAGTGCAAAATAAATAACGCATATTAGATACATTTACTTAAATTATTATGTACAATAATATACATTATTACATTATTTTATTATATGCTCTAAATTATTATATATATATATTTATTATATTATTCATTTATATTAGTGATTACAGG
>KK112594.1:169867-224351 GCA_000611955.2 Stegodyphus mimosarum
TGTAAATTCTAGGGTCATAATCTCTTGCTCTGTGACACAGCTCTGTTGTTCTAAATATTTTAGGTATTTTTCACCATGTTCCAAACCCTCATTAAAAGATATTTTCTCACTCCTATCAAATTCATTATCTGTGTCGGTGTCGGAATCGTTTTCTTGCTGTGGCGAGTTCAAAACAGAGCCTAAGATTTCATCATCTGATATGCCAGTGTTGGCTCAATTGAACACATCATCCATATTGAAAACCTCATCTGGGCTAAGATCTTTTTTCTGCCACCAACACAGAATCAATATTATTCGGTAATTATGACGTCATTATTGGATAAATATTTTTTCTTCGATATTTCATTCTCCATTCTGCGGTTTCTGGAACCTATAAATTCAATGTTTATATTTTAAGAGGCCAATGCGGATTTCAGGTCGGCGGTTTTTTGGTATTTGACTGTATTAAGTTGTATGGGGAAATGCGCATTTTACTTGCTTTCGGTTGAAACTTTGGCTGCCTTCCAATTTAACAAACAATAGTAACAAAATTTGTCTTCAACAATTTTCAGTTAGATTCTGACATGAATTTTAAAAACTGTTATTTATGGGCTTTCTATTTATTCCTTCATTATGTTTCTTTTGCAAAATGTCCATTATCTTGTGCAAAATGATTTAAGTATTTTAAAACTGTTAACAATTCTTATTTCATTTCTGATATTGCGATATACTGTGCAGTGGCGGCTGGTAGGTAAAATTAGTGGGAGTGCTGTTCCAAAAACAATTTAACCTTTGTTTTAAACCTGTGTAAAAGGAAACAAACATGTATAAAAAGAAAATTTATTTTGAAACTTCCATGAAATTTTACAAAAGAAAAATTAAACATTTCTTAATTACTTTAACTTAAATTGTTACAGTTCAAGCTTTACCTATTCATTTCAAAATGAAATCCATTCTTCTTGTTTTAATTTGCGCGAAGAGATCAATCATTTTCTCCTCGATCTCTGGATGACAACTGAGGAAATTTTTCTATATTGAAAGCATTGCAAGCGCATGAAAACGAAAGCTCTCGAAGTTCACTTACAGTCATAGAATCTATTACTTGAGGATGCAAGTACATGGTGAAAGTTTTCTGTAAAATAAAAGAACCGAAAAAAAATGAATCAAATAGAATAGCTGAAAATAATCTAACCAAGAATATGATGTATGATTTTTAAACACAGCACACGCGGAGTAAAAAAAAGAACCAGCTCCCAACGACACTCCAGATTCGGCACTGCAAACGCGACAGTGCTCTCTCCCTCTCAGCCTCGTACGCTTCTTCCTAAGAGCGCATGCGCAGAACAGCCAAATACCACACGCGCGGAGTAAGAAATAATCACGTTTCCAGAATTTCGGCACTGCAAGAGCGACAGTGCTGTTTTATCTTCCTGGCTCGAGCGCTGCTTTCTGTGCGCGCTTGCTCAGAACAGCCTTGTGAAGCGCAGTTCCATACAAAAACTTTCTACCTTTTTCATAAACTGGACTATGGCTACTGACATTAAGGATTATATATTGTAGAAGTATAAAGAAAGAATTAAAGAAAAAAGGGCTCATTAAAATATTAAAAATAATAATAAGTGGAAACAGGGGGTGCTGCAGTTCCACAGTGCTTATTACGAGCCGCCACTGATACTGTGTTTATTCTGGAGTTCTATCGCTTGAACGATACTTCCGAGAGAAGTAAGAGGGTTTCTTGCGGAGCCTTAATTTGAATATTTCCCCGAGTTATCTGCATGGGAGGATGTACAGTGGGTAAAAAAAGTATTGGCAGTTGCCTCAATTTATTCATATTGACAAATAAATAAAATGTTACGCAATTTTAGCTGTCGTAATTAAATACAAGACACCTTAGATCTATAAAAATAGTAAAAATTTTATTTTAATTTGCATTTTCTACGATTTTTCTTTCGGAAACGAAAATTTGCGTGTCAAAAAAGTATTGGCAAAGTTTTATCTGCTATGCAAATTTTGTTAAATTGAAGTCACGTGTTTCGATTGATAAGAAACTCTACCGGTGTAAAGTCTGCAAAACCATTCCAAAAGTGTCTATGCATTATTTTGAAATCGAAGGAGTTGGACGTTAGTGTTAAAAACACGATTGTGAGGCTCAGAAATGAAGGTTTAACTAATCGTGCTATAGGAGTGCAGTTGAATATAAGTTTATTTACTGTCAGAAGTGTTGCAAAAAAGTTCAAGGAAACAGGATCAACGGAATATAAGACTAGAAGTGGACGACCTCGAATATTTTCTACAAGAGAAGAACGTGTCATTATTAACAAGGTTAAGAAAAACCCGAAAATAAGTGCACTCCAGATAGCTAGAGATGTTGCTTTCATTTCGCAAAACACTTTCAGCGTACAGACTGTACGGAATGTTTTACACGAGAGAAGTTATTATGGAAAGGCAGCTAGAAAGAAACCATTCATCTCGGAAATTAATAGGAGAAAGAGGTTAGATTTCGCAAAATCCCACGTTGATTTATCTGAAGAGTTTTGGAACACAGTTATTTTTTCCGAAGAATCAAAGTTTAACATTTTCGGCAGTGATGGACGACGATATGTGTGGAGGAGGCCAAATACTGAATTGGAAAAGCAACATTTAACTGCTACTGTAAAACGTGGTGGAGGCAGCGTCTTAGTTTGGTGCTGTATGGCAGCTAATGGAGTTGGCAACCTGTATTTTATTGATGGTATTATGACAGCACGTACATACGTTGACATTTTGCGCCATTACTTAAAACTCAGTGCCCAAAATCTTGGCTTGGGAACATCAGTCGTTTTTCAACAAGACAATGACCCCATGCATACAGCAAATCTCACCGTGAATGGCTACTCTACAATGCTCCTCGTCAGTTAAAAACCCCACCTCAATCGCCTGACATCAATCCAATTGAAAATTTATGGCACCTGCTGGATCTAGAAATCAGGGAAAATAAAATTTCTAGTAAAGACGACTTGAAACGTTTACTCTTGCAAGAGTGGCACAAAATTTCCAACAGCACAACAAAGACCTTAGTTTCCTCTATGAGAAATAGATTACAAGCTGTTATAGATGTAAAAGGTATGCATACAAAGTACTAAACATATACTGATTTTCGTTTTTGCTCATAATTTTGTCAATTTCATAATTTTGCCAATACTTTTTTTATCGTGTAAATTTTGGATTTTCTCGTAGATTTTGATTAAAAAACTATTTAAATGAAAATTTTGTTATATTTGTTTGTCTTTTCTCCTTCTGTAATCTCTATGTTAAAATAAAATTTGTAAACATACTTTGTTACCAAATATGATCATTTATAGGCAATTGCCAATACTTTTTTTATCCACTGTATATATATTGAGAGGACCAAATAATTTTAGTAGTGGTAGAAACTGCAATCTTGTGATGACTCTTCGAGCTGGAGGAGACGGAGTCAGTCCAAAAAGGAGCCAATCTCCGTTGTGGGAGATGCTAGCAGTTGGAAATAACTCAAGAACTACTGTGAGTAATATTAAAAATTACCCCATTTACCATTGTCATTTCTGATTTGATTTCAAAAAGCATTTTATAAGTAATGCATATCAAAGACATTATTCTCATCTTGCAAAGAATTCCCAAAAAAGTATTGCCATTTTTAATAATTTTAATGATCTCCCTAAATTCTGTGATTTAAAGTGTAGTATTAAATATGCAATTGATTATTGATGTGGAAAAATATAGAAATTTTATGGTAAAGCAAAACACTTACGAGAGTCATATTATGTATCATAAGCTACATAGAGTTAAATATGCGTGTATTTTTAGATTGAATATGCGTTATGTAAGTCCTTACGTCTTGACTACCATTGCAATTTTTGCAAAGAACAAATATATTTTTTTTCACCGGCAAAAGAAAATATTCCTTCTTAATATCAACACACAACGTTGCCTTTCATCAAAAACCTTGATGAAATGACTCACAGTGAAGCCGGTAATAAAACAAAGGCCTTTCCGACCGCAAAAGCCTTTTATATAAAATATCGTATAAACCACATTAAGCTGGAACGTGTTGAGAAAGCAAACGAACTTCTTATTGCACCTCTACCTGAGGGCCAGAGTTTCTCACACATGATAAAACTGGCATTATGACAGGAATTTCGATTGTTTGCCGCCAGAGGGCGTTTAATAAGAACGTGTACAGAACAAAGCCTCGAGATGAGGTGTCGCGTTGCTGATGGGATGTCGGGTATTATGCTTGTTTTTTTTCCCCTTCCTTCCCCTCCCTTCTCACTTTTTCTGTTATTTCACGTGCGAAATGAAAGCAACATTGTTATAGATAAGGAAGATAAAGAATAACTTCTAATGTCTGATGTTATGTGTCCCGGAGCCTGGAATTATTTGACTTAAAATGAAGCTTTGCGAAGGAAGACGGATGATCAGAAGATTGCGTCCGAACGCTATTAGAAAAGTTTATTACATTAATGACGCTATGGATTTATTAGGTATCGATTAGTTTTAGCTTTTAAATGCAAAAGTACGTTTTGCATTCTTAGCAAGAACAATTAAACTTTCTAATGCTGTTTAAATTTCAAATAGTAATAATAATAGTATATTTAAAATGTAAAATTTTGAAAATTATGTTTCACAATAATTTAAATTACTAAGTATTTCCAGACTTTCCCGATAGATTTCAGTCTCAAAATATATGCATTCCTTGGTTATGTTCTAAATCATACAGAACGCAGCTTTTATGATTCTAAAATCCCAGTGTTAAGGAATGCAGGAACCTACCATTAAAAAAGTGTAAGAAGTTAGGAGTTTTGTTTCTAATTCATGTGATTAAATTGAAGGATTAATTAAATATGCTATTAAATAAACCCGAATGTGTAGGTTTATGACTGCAATTTTTAATATTTGATTCCTATCCTAAAAAATATTTTCCTAATTCGGAGGAATTTTCTACACTTCCATTAGAATAGTTTGAGATGTCTAAATTACTGATTGATGCTTTAATATTTTAGTCGTCGGCTCCAAAAAATGTATAAACAACAAATAATCGCCTTTTAACTCTTTGAAATCCAAACTCTTCTCTAACCCGCATCCTTAAAATACCGAGCCGCCTTAAATACTTTTCCAGTTCCACAGTAATTGCCTCCCCTCCCCGCCCATTAACGCAGAAATAGTGTGAAAATTTCCAATGACATCCTTTATACTCTTTAACAAAGATTCCATTAGCCTTTGACCCCTTTCTTAATAAATCTATTCTGAAGGTCTGAAACTGAAATCAGAAAAGCAACAACGAAATGTCTCGTAACCTAACGACAAGAAACTACAAATAAATCTCTTAGAACAAGCTGTCTGCAGTAAACTGATACAATGCATTTGGAGAAACTGATACAATGCATTTGGAGATACAATGCATTTGGAGAAATACAATGCATTTGGAGAAATACAATGCATTTGGGAAATTTGGAAGAAAACTCCTGCTACTGCATAAATTAGGGCAAGGGAAGAAAACAAGGTCACAATCTCGGCCGTTTGGGGGCGGTTGTGGTCGTCTGAATTAACGGCCGTGTTGGGCGGTTTGGTCACATAGGATTTAACAAAGCTTGAGTTAGGAAATTCCTCTGTACTTTTGTATCATATCCCAAAGGTCATAAATAGCATTTAAAATCTTTACTAGGTTATAGCTTTTTTGGGAAGCATTCAGTAAATCAAGATTTTCTGCGTAAATTTAAGCGAATTATCTCTATGTCTAGATATAAAACAGAAGTGTAAAAAGACCTTTTTATTAATAAATGAAATAGTTAAACAGAATCACTTCTTGTGCTCACAAAACCGGCCAGCATTTATGGTGTAACTCAAAAATAAGTCATTTCATATTAACTATATATAAGTCGTAAATTAGCCAATGGCTAACCAGAAGTGATTAATGCTCAAAATTGGTTGAAACCTATACCAGTGTGATAAGCACTGTTGATAAGAATACAGCAACGCTGAAGACAGACTGCTGTCATAGAAACGTAGTCTGCAGCAGGGGGAACGCGCTTTGTCTAAGCGCTCTAAAACCTCCCTTTAAATACAGGATGGTTATAATCAAAGTGACTCTATACAGACCCCTCTAGAACCCGTTCTGCCTATCGGATTTTGATGAAACCTGGTATACACGTTATAGGGAAAAGATTTCTGCAACAAAAAATAGTTCAAATTTTGATCACCAGATGGCAATTTTCAAAACTTCCTTACGCCAATTAGTCAAACTATAAAGAGACTTGCAGTCAAAGGCAGAAAATCATTCTGTGTGCCTTTGTCATCGTTAATCATACCCCTTCAGAAGAACAATCGAGCTTTTGGTAAGACCGTTTTATCAGAACGGTAGCAATAATAAGTTGCATTGCCGGCATATCGTCGTTTAAAGGGATTGCGAAAAGGGGCCCATGTCGAAGAATGGTTTGAAGAAGATAATCATGAAATTTTTTTATTGCAGAAATCATTTCCCCATTGTCCATATAACAAATATACAAAATTTCATCAAAATTCAATGAGTAGAACAGGTTCTAGAGGGGTCTGAATAGAGTCACTTTAATTATAACCACCCTGTACTATCTCTTTCTACTTCATCTAAAAAAGGGGGAACTAAAATCAGCATTCTGACAGGAAAACGGAAAAGGAGAAATGACAAAGCTGTTTTCTGTAGAATTTGGTTTGTTTTTTTAACTTAGGTTATCAGGACTTAGCATTCTGTGTGTATTCTTTGAGAACATGGTAAATTCTGTAAAGGGTTCTTATCCTTACGTTCTAAGTCCTGAACTGGAACAGGGAGCGGAAGGTACGCTATGTTCTGATGTAACTGCTGGGCTGGAGAATAACTGCACGTGAAGGGATTTGAAATCCTCTTTTATTCACTCACTATTAAATACAAACCTCCCAATTCGGGAGAGATACAGAACGTAACAGACCAAACTTTGGTCGAACTTAACAATCAAATAAATTTAAATAAATTAAAATATAACTTAAATTAAACTTTGCTTCGCAGAGCAATTCGCGGAAGTTGGCCTCTATCTAAAAGGGTGCGTAGCAAGGTATACTAAATACTACCGCACTTTAATTTATTTTACAATGCAATCACGTAGTAAGCACTATGGCTTATAAATTTAAACTGCTAGCTGGTCAGGCGAACGTTGAGCAGCGTGACCGTGATCTGAGGCAAAGCTCTCACACACCGAGAGGTTTTTACCTCTGGCTTAAATAGTGCTTGGCTGAACTTCAAAAATTAGCATAAGCTAAAAACGCGCGCTTCTTCTGACAGGAAGTTGAAGCAGAGAGGAGATAGAAAAGATTTAAATTAAAATAAACTTGGTTAGTTTAACTAAAACCTTGCAAGGTGAGGAAACATCTGTTTCTCTTCTTTTGGGGTTTGTAGGATGATGTTAAAATAAGAAATACATTCAGAAGTGCAATGAAATTAATAACCATGAAATTCAGATTCAAAGCATATTTGAAACATAAAATAATAATAAGGCAAATTCGTTAAATTGGCAAGAAATATAACATAATTAGAAATAGTCAAAGTAAATAGTCGATAAGATTCACTTCATCGAGGTGTTAATTTCAAATAAAAAGTATACTAAGTGCATATGGAATAATTTAGGTAGGATAGCCTTATTCCAGAAAACAAATATATACCTCTTCAGTTCGATGGTTGTTTATAAAGCGCACAAAATTTAACATTGTGTATCAGGAGAAAAAAAAGAATAAAAAATTATGAGATCTCTGAAACCATTTTGCTCATTGTATAATGGTATTTAAAATCCGCATCATTTTACGAATATATTCTTGCGTTTAAAACAAGAGAGTACTGTTTAATTAATAACAAAACTGTTTTACCTTACGTCAAGACTTTTGTAAAGTTAATCGACTCGTTAAAACAATAAATTTATATTTAAACAAATTGTTTTATCCGGATTATCCGTAGCATCTAAGGATTAAATAAAATCATTCAGTGCTAAGTAATATTTTTAGTAAAATATAACAATATTTTACTAAAAATATTATTTTACTTAGGTGTGAAAATTGTTTCCTCATTATTATTTAGCACATTTTAGCTTATCCCAAGCTTTAAAGACGCTATGGATTTATTTGGTATTGATCATTTTTAGCTTTTAAATGCAAAATACGTTTTACATTCTTAGCAATCTTATTTTTTCATTTACGTTCTTATTGTGCCTGTCCATGTGGCATGAGTAATGTCGATTTTGAGGACCTGTCGCTTAGATGTTCTTCTATGAAAAATACTGTTCTAACATTTATTCCAGATATTGCTAAATTTAATACTCAAAGGATCTAAGTAAAAATACAGTGACTAAATTGAAACTCTCAAATTTCATAAAATATCTATCTGTGAAATGAATTTATATATTAATATGTGTAATATTTACCTCTCTATATTAAGGAAAACTACGGTGGTTATGATATTCTGCTATTCTATTTATTCGTATATGTTATAAGGTATTTCTCCCGCCTTCTTCGCATGCCTTCGTGGTGTAGCGGTCTGCATGCTCGACGCGTAACCGAAAGGTCCGTGGTTCGATTCCCGGCGAAGGCATTGCTTATTTTTCATGTCTCCTGCTTCGAAATAACCTAATGTCTCTACACTGGCGCCCGAACTAAAAAGGTGGTAGATGATGCTTCTCCACCACCGCAATTTGGCGATTGGGTCCCCGAAACCCCAGTCGCCCTTTAAAAGGGGGAGTATTTAAGGTATTTCTCCCGCCTTCTTCGCATACCTTCGTGGTGTAGTGGTCTCCATGCTCGACGCGTAACCGAGAGGTCCGTGGATCGATTCCCGGCGAAGGCGTTGCTCATTTTTCATGTCTCCTGCTTCGAAATAACCTAATGTCTCTACAATGTAAGTAATATATTTTTAAGTATGTAGTGTGAGAACGGAAATTTCTCACATCATGCAGTTCATCATCATGGACACTATCGTAACATTAATCGGAATCGCAGAAATACACGTGCTCATAAATACCTGCCAAACAGGTTTCTCTCTCTCTCTATGCTGGCTACGGCGCGAAAGAGTATGCGGGGTTTGTCCTTGCATATCTCGCACGCCTGGAATCGTATAATGAAATAGTTGAACAGAAGCACTTCTTGTGCTCACAAAACCAGCCAGCATTTATGGTGTAACTTAAAAATAAGGCATTTCATATTAACTACATATAAGTCGTAAATTAGCCAAAGGCAACCCAGAAATGATTAACGCTTAAACTGGCTGATGGAAAAGAAAGAGCAAAGCAGCCTGAAAATTGCACAAGTTATCCATGAATGATGATGTTGAAAATGAATCCATCTTAAGGGGGACTTGCTACCTTTCGAATGATAGTTTTTATTTCAGAATTTTCATCTATTTTGAGCTGAATGATTTTAAGCTGAAAAAAATTTTTTTGCTAGTCATTTTTTTTTTAATTTAAATTTTTTGAAGAAAAATTTAAGAATTCAAAATTCCTTCTTCTCCCACAATTTTGAATGTTTTTGCCCCAAATTTTTTTATTGCATATTTTAGAGTGTTCTTAATAACTTTAAGGATCGATTTTGCGATTAATGAATTAGTTTCCAAGGAAAAAAACAAAAAGCACATTTTTACGTAACAATTAAAAAAAAGATGATTTCAATCATATTTTCACTTCCAATAATTTTTCCTTTCACTATTTCGCAAAACGCATCCTTGTTTCTATTAAGAATATAATTTTAAATATGCAGTAAAAATATTAAGCAATTTAGTCCATATCTGTAGAAGTTTTAAGACTTTATGTAAAAAAATATACTGAAAAAATGAAAACTGAGAAAACGCAGTTTAAAGAACGTAAACTGTCTAAATGGTCATTAAATCATTTCAAATTTCTAAAAAATTTTGTTACTGAATTTCGATACATATGTATATAAAATAAAACCTAGTAATGTTTAATTGGTTAATATAAACATAAATTACGAGCTTTTGTTTAAAACCTCATCAGGCTAGAAATGAAAAAAAAAATCCTAAAATACAAGTAGAATTTTAATTTACCTGTTTTTGTTCTTTAATACACGTTCGAAACAATTTCAATATATGAATTAATTATAATGTATTTTCTAAAACACTTATAATCAATGTTATTAATACTAATTTGTCGTTTTATTCATGTTTTCAAAAAGCAAAATTTGCAATTTTAACAATCATAAAGCATTGTATTTAAAATCACTCGGCAGCATATGTGATTTCTTTCTTTCTTTTAGACATTTCTCCTCTCATATAAATTGCATTTTAAAATAATTTAGGTGTATTTTAAATAATGAAAGAGTTTAATGTTTGTTTCGGCATTATTTTAATAATGCTACAATCAGGAATTTGATCACTTTCATGACACCGCTTCTTTCTGTTCGAGTCTTATCAAAAATAATTTCAATTTTTGAAGAAGCAGAGCAAAGTTGACTGATAATACACATAGAAATATTTGCTGAGCTCAACCATTTTAAAGGTGAAGAAATTTTTTCCCCCAGCTTCACGTTGTATTTCAATAAATCAGTTTATAAACCTAAACAGAGGGTTCTGATATTTGAAGTCATATTTAATTACGCTCGTTTTCATTTACACTGCTTTTTAATAATTTACTGAAAAAATTAAGAAGTTAAAAACAAAACTGAGGGGGCGCGGCATTTAAAGGGCTGTCAAAATGTTTAAAAGCATTTTATACCATTTATTACCGTCGGATCATTTCAAAATTTCTCTTCAGTGTAATAAGGGTATTAAGGTATTTTTCTAGCAAAAAATTAAAAAATCGGTAATTTCATCGATTTTTATCTTGAAGTAACTTCTTAATGTGTTTTTCGCATCCAGAAGTGGCTGCTATTGTCATCGCCTCGTCTCTTTGTGGTTGTTACCTTGTGATGAATAGAAGAATGTGCAAAAAAGAATGATCTAGACGTATGAAAAGCAACCTCTGCAGTATGTGTACATGACGTGGAGATATTTCCTGTACGAAAAGTGAACGATGAAATTAGATTCAGATTTTGCTTTCAAGACGGCTCCGTTCTTATGTTTTTGTGTGCTATGATATCAATTTGATATATTTAATCCGGATAATGCTTAACTAAATAAAGTGAGATTGAGAAAAGAAATTGTTCTCTGATGTTTTTATGCTGGTTTTGGGGTAAGTGAAGCATTTTATTATTCTTTATATTAGAGGGACAACGCAATGTACAAAATATCGTTTTTCAGGCCAGCTATTATTGGGCACATGTAATTTGGATTCGATGCTTGTAAGTCCACTCATGTCCATAAATTAAGGATAACGCAAAATCAGGCAAACGATGAGTTAGAAGCAAAACAAATTTGACTTATTTGTAAAGCTTATTTATTAAGCAAAAGGTAAAGAGCAAAAAAACATGCTATATGTTTGATATTATTAAAAAAAATTAGCGATGCTTTCTCCCTGGAGCAAATTACAAAAAACCCTATTTACAAGAAACCAATATTACACGGTTGGTATGATTGATAATACATTGCATACCTCCCAGACGATGCAATACAGCCCGTACAAGGCCTAGGCATGCTGAGTATCAAATGATCGATCTGATCTTGGGGGATATTACACCACTCAAAAAGCAATACTCTACGAAGTTCCGGTAGACATATAGGAGGAGGTGGATGGGCTGCAACTCGTCGGCCAAGCATGTCTCACACGTGCTCTACTGGATTCGAGTTCGGTGAGAATGCTGGCCAGTCCATACGGGTGATATCCTCCGATTGAAGGCATTCGCTTACGTTGTCATCCATAAACACAAATTGTGCGCCCATGGCGCCCCGAAACAAACGTACATATTGTTCCAGAATGATGTCCTGATAGATTTGGCTTGTCATGGTTCCAATTTGAACATGCAGGTCAGTTCTGGAACCTAGAATAATTCCACCCCAAACGAGCATTCCCGCACCACCGTAACGGTGTCGTTCCATGATGTTTTTTTCGTGGTAACGGGTACCTGGAGCTCTGCATATGAAAGTCTGGCGACAATCACACAACAAGCTAAATCTGGACTCGTCGGAAAACATCACACGAGCCCACTGTTACGGTGTCCACAATGCATGCTCTCTACTCCAGGATAACCGCAGGCGACAGTGAGTTGCAGTAAGTGGAACGCATCTGACAGGTCTACGAGCATATAGACCGATCTGCCCTAAGAGTTTTTACACGGTCTGCCTCGAAATTGTCGTACCAGTGGCCGAAGAGAGCTCACGAGACAGGTCTGAGGCTGTGCTCCGCCTGTTTCTTTTGGCAGTCACTGCCAAATACCGGTCCTCATTCTTCGTTGTAACTCTGGGGCGACCTGTGCTGTAACGTCTACTCACATTACCTTCATCTTGATGGTTGGAATCGTTACCAAAGCCTGGAGATGACACTCTGGGCAATTCCAAGTTTGTCTGATACTTCCAGTTGAGTACGCCCCCATTCCAGACGGCCGATCATTCTACCACGAAAAAAATCATCCGAATGCGTCCTTTGTGTCGTAACTATTCGGTTATTGCACCGAAATGCTTATAAAGCGCCTGCGAACAATTTTACTTCTTTGCCTGTATTCCTTATATATCACTCTTACGCTCTCGTCATTGTGACGTACCATCGGTGTCATCTGGTTACTTCTTGAAATTTGCATATGATTCTTGAAGATGTGTGTAGTGATTTTACAGGTGGTATATTTATTTTAGAGTTCGATTTCCGCGTGAGTCCGAATTATCCTTAATTTATGGACATGAGTGTATTTAGTTAAATAGGAATTTATGCGCAACGTCACAGTAAGTAACATGTGTTATGTCTTAAAAAGTATGTAATAACGGGCTTTTCGGTGTAGCTGGTAAATCTCACCAGCTGCTAGATTTTAAGTTCATATTTTAGTAGTTTATTTTATTTAGTAGTTTGTTCTACTTATTATAACTGAAGAGGAGAAACACGGAAACGCATTGCGGTTCTGGATGAAGCATCGTTTGAACTAAATGACTGCAAAAAGATAAGTGTACTTATTATCGAAAACGAACAGGAAAAAATGTGCAAACCTGGTTCCGTAAATGCAAAGAAAATTTGAGTAAAAGGTTTATGATTGTCGCAAGATTTTCTTACAGCCGGAAATTAAAAGCAGGAAGAGCGAAAAATAAATGTTGAAACATGCTATGGGGAGAAAGTTTTACGTTCGATATTTACAGAAGTTCATTTCTTTATCCGAATGTCTTTCAAAGAGTGAATCTTCATCAAAACAAAGAAAAAAAAAGCAAAACGTTAAACGTCGAAAAGTATCACTTCATTCCTTGAAAAAATGAAGACTGATGCAGATATTGCATGCATAGCTTTTTAACAAGTACTGCATATATATAGCTTTCCCTTTTTCAAGTATGGCATATATGACGAAGTTATTTCAGGTAGTATGGCGGTAGTTCTGCTGCTTAATGGGCCTGATTTAGGCCTTGTTTTAGATCTCAATGTTTCTTTAATTAAATAGCCCCACTAGGTCCTCTTAAGCCTCTAATGGCGGTACAAGAAGTTCGAATAGTCTTACATTCTTAGCAAGAACAAATAAACTTTCTAATACTGTTTAAATTTCAAAGAGTAATAATAATCATGGTATATTTAAAATGCGAAATTTTGAAAATTATGTTTCAAAATTATTTAAATTTTCAGACCTTTTCGGTAGATTTCAGTCTCAAAATATATGCATTCCTTGGTTATGTTCTAGTAATTGTTATTGCATTTCAAATAGAGATCTATAAATATATAAAACGTTTATAACTTATCTCTGGATATAGCTTCTACCGAACACCGTGATTGAAATAATGAGTGATAAATTCTTTGTTGCGCTTCAAAACTTCTGACTTATTATTATTCTAATAAAAGTAAGGTTGGTGTTAGGAATGATTCGGCATCACCATTCTCGTTCCAACGTAAGGTAGTATTAAGAGAAGGAATTGGAATTGCTTTACTCTTATAACACATACAATAATTTTCCTGTTCCCCTTTTTCGAGAATAAAGTCCTCAATAAAAATCCTGTTCGAAGACACTCAGCTTTTATTTGGCAATTCATATCCATTCCTTGAAGAACAAATACCGCGAACAATGGCTTCGAAACGTTTAGAATTGAAGGCCCGTTAAAGTAGAGTAAGAACCGTCTCTTCTTTTCATCGCACATTTATACCTTCTTTATATCTTAAATAATTCCACGATGTTTTAAATCTTCCGACTCTGGGAAAAGCTGCAGCTATTTCTCCCTTCTTCCCCAATCCATACTCTCGATCCAGAGAAATGGAGAAAGAATGAGATTTCTTCACAACAATAACTTAGGCGGATTGAATGGTACGTTGAGGGGAAAAAATGTCAACGGCAGATTGCAGCGGAGGAAGTTTTAGCACGTGAGAAAAATATATAAAATATTTTCTTTTTTCCATTTTTTCTGCCACGGGATTTCCCGCTCTTTATTATGGGAAACAGCAAGAAAAGTTACCATTTCTTTCTCTGCTTCGTCGACATAAGCCAAAGCTATGACAAAGGGATTTTCATTTTTAACTTCTATCCAAGATGACTAACGAACATCGTCCATTCTTGCCGGCAGTTATTTCGATAAAAACGAACAAGCAGCATGTAGTTTTTGTAATACCTTCCGCAAGTCTGACTATCTGACATTCATTATATATCTCTTAGTCATATATATTTTTTATGTGGAAATGTGCCGAAATAGACTTTTGTAGCTGCACTAGTTTTGTTTTCTATAAAAAGCATCAAATTTTATTTACATCTAAGTACTGTATAAGAAATGCATCTGTTTTCCTAGCTTTCGCATTTATAACTTATAAATTTAATTTAATCATTTACTCTGTAGAGACATTAGGTATTTTTTTCGATGCAGGAGAGGTGAAAAATGAGCAACGCCTTCGCCGGGAATCGAACCACGGACGTTTCGGTTACGCGTCGAGCATGCAGGCCACTACACCACGAAGGCATGAGAAGAAAGCGGGAGAAATGCCTTATATACTCCCCCTTTTAAAGGGCGACTTGGGTTTGGGGATTCAATCGCCAAATCCCCGTGGCGGAGAATCATCATCCACCACCTTTTTTAGTTCGAGGGCCAGTGTAGGACTGAGTGTTCTGTGCATACTTTTGGAGAACATATTCGTGAAGTAGTTAAAGTCCTGATCTTACACAGTGAGCTGAATGCAGCTACGTTATGTGGTAGAATACTATGGTTAAATAGTAGAATAACTGCACGTAAGAAGAATTTAAAATCCTCTTTTATTAAACCACTATTATATACAGCCACTTCCCAACTCGGGAGGGATACAGAAAATAATGACCGCACTTGGGTCTAAACTAAACAATCAAATAATATAAAGTAAAGGTAAATAGAAATTAAGTAATCGTTGCTCACAGAGATTAGAGGGGTTGGCTAAACTAGAACGCGAAGTTGGACTCTATGCTAAACGATCAAGGGTGCGTAGCAAGGTTTAGCTAATACTAACACACTTAGATTATTTCGATAAGTAATAGCGTAACAGCGCTAAGGCTTAGAATTTAAATGCTAGCTACTCAGGTGGACGTCGAACAGGGCCGCAGTGATCTGAGACTAAGAGCTCTCTCACACCGAGAAGTTTCTAGCTAACCCTTAAATACAAACTTGGCTCCACTTCAAATTAGCATAAAGCTGAAACGCGCGCTCTTTCTAACGCGAGGTTGAAATAAGAACTCATAGGAAAGAGAAATTAAAATAAAACATTTTTAGTTTAAACTAAAACCTTACAACTCTTCTAAAGATATTTAACGCTTTTACTCCAGATATTAGTCCAAAGAGGCTTAGTTTCTGAAGGTTCCAGTTTTGCGATTTTGCGTTGAATCACTATAAACGGCTGTATCACTTTCCAAATTGTTGCCACCAAAAGTTATCGCTTTGTACTATACTTAAAGAAATTAAATAATGAAGAATCTGCATGAATGTCTATATATTTCTCCAAATGTGATAAAACAACGGCACCTAGACGCATCCAATTTTGAATAACGTACGTTTCCACCCGAATATGCGTATCTGGAAGCCCAAATTTGGAATTTGTTTTATTATCTATTTCATATTTTATACGAATTTTAACTTACACGAATTTTTGATGAACAAACTCAACGCTTTAAAAGCGAGCAATGGCAACAGTCTACGAGGAAAAAAAAGACCTTTTTATCTTCAGCGCGTGGAACTGTGTATCAGAAATTCTAAACATATGCTCATTTTAAATTATTTTCCGATATTGCTGTTGAACTGAATGTTACGGTTTAAGTGCAAAGATCATGATATTTTAATAAATAAAGGTAACCGCACAAAACGTTAAAAAAACGCCTCTTTGGACGTAATTTAAAATCTGAAACCTTTCAGACTTTTCTTTTATTTATGTTCCATTTGATAGAAGTTATGTTTACATATATTCAAACACAACATTATGGAGTTCCTTCTTCGCATGCCTTCATGGTGCAATGGTCAGCATACTCGGCGCGCATTCGAGAGGTCCGAGTCCCGGCTAGGGCATTGCTCATTTTTCATGTCTTCAGCTTCAAAATAAACTTAATGTCTCTACAAACGCATTAAGCATTAAGTGGAAATCCAGCATTAAAAAGGAATTTGTGCCTTTATTTTCTCCTTATCTTTTTCATAGAATTATTATAGGTACTTTGTTATTTAGCACCGCTTGTGCTAATAGTCTCTAAACGCACTTTTCATCCGCATCCAATTCGTGTCCGAATCACTTTTGGAATTGTTGCCATCAAGAGTTACCATATGTATTATTTAAAAAAATTAAGTAATGAAGAATCTTTATGTATGCATATTTCTTGCATTGGAGGAAATCGACGGTAAATAAATCAACCGAATTTATAATATGCATAGTTCTCCTACCCGCACGTGGGCACCTCGAAACCCGAATTTTAAATTTGTTTTTTTATTTATTTCGTATTTTCTACAAGTTAAATGAATTTTTTATGCCATTCAACAAAATATAAGATATTTATCTTTCACATTCAATCAATGAACTTATTATCTATTTGAAAACAAGTTTTGCAAATGCTGAAAATAAAATTTTTCATTTCCCATACCTCAGGGTGTTATCATTCAGGAAAGCATAAGTTATTTAAATTCTGATTTATTCTAGAAGTTTACTGAACAAAAAAACTAAGCGATTGAAAATAAATAAACAAAAATCTTAAATAATCTTAATCTTATTTTCTACTTTTTAAATATGACTGATTTAAAAAAAGTCCGTTAAAATATAACTCTAAAAATATTAAATATTTTATAGGAAATGGACTTATTAAAATAATTATATACTCTTCCCTTTTTTCTGACAATTGGTTTGAGCGGCTGGATAGTTTTTAATGAAATAATATAGCGAATATAGGAACTTAAAATAGAAAAAAAACATGTATACCCTAACATTCTGTAGAGAATTATAAAGATCACTCTTTTTCAAATGATTTCTGATTTTGCTGCTGAATTTTATGCGGTGCATGTTCGAAGTACGTGATATTTAATAACCAAACATACAAAAACTAAATAATGCAAAGATAAAAATAATATTTACATCATCTTACTCAGAAAACAGAATATTGACATAATGAACTGAGAAAAGACTAAAAAAATATAAAAAAAATAAAAAGAAAATCTGAAAGATTCCAGATCTTAAATTATGTCCAAAAGGCGTTTTTTTAACATTTTTTGTGTTACCTTTATTTATTAAATATCATGTTCTTCGCACTTAAACCACATAAGATCAGTTCAACAGCAGTATCGCAAAATATTTAAAAGAGCATCAAATTCAGTTCAAAAGCAAAATCGCAAAATAATTTTAAATTGAGCATATCTTTAGAATTTCCGATACACAGTCGCACGCGCTGGAGATAAAAATGTTTTTCCTGCACATAGTTGCCATGGCTCCCTTTGAACTCCTTGAGTTTGTAGCGTTCAACACTTTAAATCTTAAGTTCTTACTTTCCCCACGAACACATTAGAAGCGAATAATCGCTTAAGTGTGAACAGAACAGGTGAGACTTGAGAAGGGTTTAAAACCCTTTATTATTCAGTATATTTAGAATCAGTTCCAGCTTGGAACTTTACAATAAAGCCACCACTCGGGCTTGAACTTAAATACTAGTTATTTGAACTAAAATTAACTTAAATAAAGTTGTTAAATAAATATAGCCGAAGCTATCAGACTCTAACTAGTTGGCCCCTAAGTATTAATTGAATCGGCGAAGCCTAGCAAGGGCCTAGATATGACCGAGCGTAGTAACAGCTAAGAGAGATGTGGCCAGAAGGCAAACGCGCGCTAGTCAGGAAATTAGTCTCTCTCTTGAAGTCGGTTAAGTCACGACTTAAATAGTACTCATTCTCATTTGCATTTTCTGCGTTTCTGAATTCACATTCTGGCAAGAAATTGTAATCGAGAACCTCTGGGACGAGTTGCATGGTCGAATTCAGGGGTGCACTACCCGCGCAAAATCGGTGAAGGAACTTCTATGTCTTCTCCAAGCCGAGTGGAAGAAAATACCACTAGCTGTCATACAAAGACTTGTGGAAAGTATACCCCGGAGGGTCCACGCTGTAATTACATCTCGTGGAGGCTCTACCAACTATTGATTTTGAATAAAGTTACTTTTTCTTTTCTATCACAGGTGTCCAAATACTTATTGGCTGTCAGTGTAGTTGATAATCCATGAATAACATCTTCCGTTTATTTCTTATTCTTCCAATAATTTAGAAGAAAAATTTGCAACCTGTATTATTTATTTGAGTTACGCTTTTAAAAACCTATCGTGGCATGAAGATAAATATTATTACGTGAGTACGGGTTCGTAATATATTGAATGCACAAGTGGTTAAAAAGTTAATAAAATTCATTCTTTTCGCAAGAAATGAGACAAAAATGCTGATATTCCCTCTGAGATGTTCGTACAATATCGCAATATCTCAAACGCCAAACAGAACTCAATTCAAAACAGAGAAAGTTAGATTAACTTTTCCCAGCGAATTCGCTAGAATCAATAACAGCATCAAGTAAACAAACAGTTGGCTTAAAACAACAGTAACTGAGCTGAGGTGTTTTAATTCGGATTTTATGAGCTTTTTAATTATTCAGTAGAGCATTCTGGTAAAACCTATTTTCTCGATTCTACTGAATGGCAACAGCAATTACGAGATATTTATTTATTAATATTTGCTTAAAACAACAGCAACTGAGGTGTTTTAATTCGGCTTTTCTAAACTTTTTAAATATTCACTAGAAAATTTTTAAAAATGTCTGCGTTGCACGGGAAAATAAAACAATTTTAATTACAGTTCTAAATAAATATAAAATCCGTAACAGTATTATTAGACAACATAAGTAAAACAGATATTATCATCAGCTTGTTTTTAAACAAGCTTCATCAATTCAAGGTTTTACCAATGCAAAATTATAAAACTACAGAATTAAGGGGATTTTTGCATTTTCAAATTCTCTACACGTTTAGCTTTCTAAAAATACTATACTTTAATCTCTATGAAAATTAGAACTTTAAAAAATCTAGTTTTATTTTATCATCGAATTCTTTGATAAATGAGGAATTTTACATAAAAACGCGTTTTTCTCCAAACGTGATTTTTTTTTATACTCGATGTACCTTTTCTCGGGAACTACTGCTGCCAGGTACCTAAAATTGTTATAGCTTATTTATTATATTTTCTAATATTTACCGAAATGAGCTTTTTGTGATAAATTAAGATAAAAAAATTTCACAAATTTTTTTGCGTGAGAAAAGTGCTAAATTTTACTATGCCTAATAAAGTAGTCTATAAATTAGTCTAAAATTCATAATGTTTCAAAAGTTCATTTCAGTATAATCGGATAGGTGTACGTGAATTACACAAACAATTTCAAGAGTATATCTACAGCAGATTTTGAGAAAAGGTACATCGAAAATGGCCAATTTAACATTGTCGGTATAGAGGGTTCTGACACCAATTAAGATGATTATATATAAATTCCGGGTAGTGTTAGAATAGTGTCGTGTTTACTCGCTGTTATAATACTGGCATTAAAATATTAGCTAAGTTTTATGAAACTGGAAAAACGGCACCAAAAATATAAGATACTTCCGAGCATAAAACAGAAAGGAAGGGAAAATAAGTACTATGGCATTAATACAAAGCAATCCTATGTAAAAAGATTCGAAGCCGTTGCGTGTGAGACACGGTATTACTGAAATACCATGTTGTCGCTATGGTGTCTTACATTAGAAACTCAATAAGACAAACGCAGAACAAATGGGATAATATATCCCGAGAAAGATTTATTGCAATGGTTATCTTACACACCATGTTGAAAGCTATCATAAAAATTAAATGTCTAGCATTTCACTAGTACGTTATATTAGTGGGAAGGAATTTGCAAATTGGTTTCATTCGCAATTGGAATTTTACGAACTCAGCTGTTGGGTACGTTATTTAGTGTCTGCATTTACTATACACAGTTCTGTTATAGAATTACAGGATTCTGCTTATGTGGCGACTATTTAACGCACTTCGAGTTTCCTTGAAGCCCTTTAAAACAAGTTCGCTACAAATTGCATATTAAAGATGCTTAAGATTTTTCCTCTTTTTTTCCTAATGGAAACATTTTAGATTATCTGCTTTCACGTGCATAAGAAGTCTTCACCAAATAGATCATTGGCTTTTAATAACTAGGCTAGCGTAACGAAAAAAATCTGATGTGTATACCACGTGACTTCCTTGTATGGAATATTAAATTATACGCAATTTTCCTGCATTTCATTTAAACATATTCAGTTAACAGTTCACGAATTTTGAATTAAATCTACGTCGTCGATAGCGCATAAACCACAGTAGAATGAATACACTCTTTAAAGTTCACTATATTTATTTACCCTAGCCATACTTCTGAGCTAGGTTCACTTATCAGCGTTAGACCTCATTCATTTTATAACTCAGAGTGAGCAAAACTTTTAGCATCTGAAGAATTACCACAAGTTCTATTCAAATACTATAATAAAACTAAAACGATGTTTAAAAGAAATTAAACGAATAAAAAAAGAAACAGTTTCTCACAGATGATTCAGCGCCGGCCGCTTACCTAATGTGCATGCGCTACTAATTAATTCAGTTCTCACTTCGTGGTAAAACAAAAATAAAATACATAAAAATTCAAAATATTTTCATTAAAAATTGAAAGATGTAGAAAAACGTAAACCACGAAGTACAGTTAAAACAATTAAAAAAAAGATTTTTACAATTAAAATTACTATTTTTACTCAAAAACCAGCTATAAGTTAAGTGATAATTCCAGAATGAATCGAGCATAATTTAATTCGCAATAATAAAAGAAAACGTTACTTTGTTGTGGCGAAGCTTAGTTTCCCTAGACTGGCAACAAATCCACTATTCTGCTAAGCTTCAAATGTAAACAAATATGTCCGCTATCATAACCAAAAATTAGGCTTAGCCACACTTGAAAAACTTTTAAATTGTTGATAATTCCGCAATTATTCCACGCAGGTTAACTAAGGGCATAAAAGTCTTAACCGAAAGATAAGAACAACAGAATTCAATCATTTTCAAAGCAAAAAATGCACAATTTACAAACTTATAAGAATAAAGAAACTGAGCTCACTGAGCTGTGTAACAGAGTCGATATATATATACATATATTTATATACTTTTGGACTGGCCGATTGCACGAGGTGCACATCTACATGTTACAGCAGCCGTATATACAAAATTTCAACATTCTGAGGCTACTCGTTTTTGAGTTATGCGTGATATATACAGGGTGCGTCAGAAATTCGTGCAAAGATCAAAAATTCGTAATAAAAGAAGGAATGCACAGAAAAATTTTCTGTTTGCGCCAATATGGTCAGAAAGACATTGGATTTTTTTCCATGTAAAAAAAATGTTTCCAAAAGTAACCGACAGAGGGCGCTCACACGTCATACTGAGATGTTTTATGCAAATCACGCAAACAGAAACAGACAATCAAACAGATCACAATAACAAGACACTATGCATTTACTATTTTATAGTAACAGATGTTCAACATTACCACCACCACAAGATAATACGCAAGTGAGGCGCGTCACTACGCCCATTACAGCGGAGTGTAACATGTCGCCATCGATGGCAGCGACGGTCAGTCGAATGGCATTTTTCAGTTCCACCAGTGTGGTTGGGGAGCCCCGGTACACACGAGACTTTAAGTATCCCCACAACCAAAAAAGACGGTCAGTCGAATGGCATTTTTCAGTTCCACCAGTGTGGTTGGGGAGCCCCGGTACACACGAGACTTTAAGTATCCCCACAACCAAAAATCTGCCGGGGTCAAGTCTGGTAATCTTGAGAGCCACTGAAACTTACAACCGCGACTTATCACTCGGTCTTCGGTGAAAGATTCCAACAGGAACGTCTTCACGTCGCGTGAAATGTGGGGCGGGGCACCATCCTGCATGAAGGTGACAACAGGTAACGCATGTCTTTCCGGCAATGCAGGTACAACGTGGTCACGCAACAGAGTAAGATACCGTGCTGCAGTGACTGTACAGGTTTTCACCCCGGATACAGGACAGGGTTCTTCAAAAAAGAAAGGGCCCAGAATAAAAGACGCGGTGAAACCACACCAAACAGTCACACGAGGAGAATGCAGTGGCTGGCTCTGGTACTCACGAGGGTTTGACGTCGCCCAAATACGACTGTTTTGCGTATTGTCGTCACCAAGCAGTGAAAAGTGGGCTTCATCCGTCCACATGACGTTCAGCAACCATTGTGGGTTACGTTCCATTTGTGCCAGCGCCCATGTAGCAAACTTTTGTCTTGCATCTGTATCTGCCGGTAATAACTGGTGAAGTCGCTGGATTTTGTACGGATACAGATCCAACATTCCGTGCAGAATACGTCGAATCGACGCTTCCGGAATCCCCGTTCTTCTCTCAGCTTCACGAGCACTGCTACTCCCCGTTGATGTCTCGGCTGCCATATCTTTGATCACACTTTGTACCACATGGACACGGGCCGCTCTCAAGGGTGGTCTGCCACTTCGTTGACGATCCTCCAAACTCCCCGTTTCCTCAAAACGTCGTACTAAATTCCGTATCCCATTCAATGAAATAGGGCTTTTTTCCGCCTTCAGTCCTTTCTCCGTGCGAAACTTTCGCAATGTAACAGTTGTGGATTCACCATTTTTGTAGAACAATTTAACCACCAACGCCCGATCTGGTAAAGAAAGCATGCTGCCGACTTCGAATGACGGATCCGTTTCCAGCCAAGTGTTTTATTGATAGCCTGATTTGCATAAAACATCTCAGTATGACCTGTGAGCGCCCTCTGTCGGTTACTTTTGGAAACATTTTTTTTTACATGGAAAAAAATCCAATGTCTTTCTGACCATATTGACGCAAACAGAAAATTTTTCTGTGCATTCCTTCTTTTATTACGAATTTTTGAACTTTGCACGAATTTATGACGCACCCTGTACATACATACATACATACATACTTACGTACGTACATACACACAGACGTCACGAAAAAAATCTCTTCAGAATCCATTTTAAATCAGTTGTATAATTTTTGGTAGGGGAAAAGAGTCCTTTATTCTGTTCTTACGTACGAATGTCACTCAAAAACATCGTTAAATTGCATTCGATAGCGGTCAAAATACATATTTTCGTTGAAACACGATGCCCGAAATTTTTCGCGATTACGATACTTTCTTTTTACTTCGTACAAGGAAGTAAAAAGGAAATAAAAATTTCAAAAGTAAATTCAGAACATGTCTCCTTTAAGCAATGAAATTGCACATAATGTAAAACGTTTTATGTGTAGATTCTAAATTATGTTTTCTGCTAATATGTTTCGTGAAAATTGTTTCTATTTATAGAAGGTTTACTCTAATTCTTAAATGAGTACTGAAATAGTAATAAATATCTTGCGTACGTGTATAAGTTCTCATATGTGCAAACATTTGGAAAATAAAACAATTTAAATTCCTAGAGTTATCTCTTCACTTTAATATTTTAAATCTTAATAAGATTATTAAGCATTAAACTAATACGTTACGTAATTCGGAAATTCTTATCAGGAATCGAAAATTTTATTTCTTCGATAGCATAAAAAAAATCGAACAAGAAGTTCCATGTTAGGGATCTGAGTTTTCCTACCGGTATTTCGGTAACCCTAAGGTCCTACGAAATATTACTAGGATTTCCTGCGAAGATCGAGACTGAAAAAGTCTCATATATCAGTGTTTTTCTTTCCTTCACCGTATGATTTTAGCTCTCCTTGTGGTTGAGCCAGCAGTTTCGTAGTGATGGGCATAGAAAAAAAAATAAATAAAAAAAGACCTAGAAATCCATTACCCTGAGTATAATAATTTATTGTATAGTAGATCCTGCATTACATGTCATTTCGCATATCATAATTTAGTATGCATCGTAAGTCATATTTTAAAAGTACTTTTTGCTTTCAGTGATTGGGGCAAAATTCTGTCTCGGGTTAAATTTGTTTTCATAAAATATTTTTTTAATGTTTAAAAATGTTTTTATTCAATTTCTCAAAATATTTTTTGCTGCAAATAACATCATATGTGAAGTTCAAACATTACGTTACATAAAATATACCTTGCAATTTTTATTTATATTAAATATATCCAGCTTGTTATTAGAAACGTAGTCCCATTTCGGATTGAAAAGGTTGCGAAAAAGATTCGATACGTGTTTTTAAATTTTAAGAACAGAAATAAAGACTAAAATAAAGAACGCTTACCTGCACTACAAGATTTATAAGTCATAAATCAAACAAATTTAATGGTCGGACTTATGAGACTTTGTGAGGCTTATCTATATATTTTTAGCTAATAGTAAATTTTGAAAGAATTTCCTATCACTCTCTTTTCACCCACGCTTTTCATGTCAGAATATAAATGCGAGTGTTTATTCAGATTGATGCAGAAAGAAATGCTATTTAAGCCAGTGTTAGAGCGTGTCTGCCTAATTCAGGCCACTTTGCACCTTGATTTATTAGCGATTTGATTCTGTGACGGTGAGCGCTTCTAGCCATTTGGCTTGTCTCGCCGGTTTTTCTACAAATCCGGGCCATCTGCGCGTTAAACTAAACTGTGAGCCGTTAGGCTAATGCACAACATTTGAATTACACTCATGTCCCTAAATTAAGGATAATGCAAAATCAGGCAAAGGAAGAGTTAGAAGCAAAACAAATTTCACTTATTTGTAAAGCTTATTTATTAAACAAAAGGTAAAGAGCAAAACAAGATGCTATATGTTGGATATTATTCAAAAAATTAGCGATTTTTTCTCCCTGGAGCAAATTACAAAAAAAAACCTATTTACAAAAAAACAGTATTACATGGTTGGTATGATTGTTAATACATTGTATGTCTCCCAGACGATGCAATACAGTCCGTACGACGCCTAGGCATGCCGAGTATCAAATTATCGATTTGATCTTGGGGGATATGACACCACTCAAAAAGCAATGCTCTCCGAAGTTCCGGTAGACATGTAGGAGGAGGTTGACGGGCTGCAACTCGTCGGCCAAGCATGTCCCACACGTGCTCTACTGGATTCCAGTCCGGTGAGAATGCTGGCCAGTCCATAAGGGGGATATCCTCCGATTGAAGGCATTCGCTTATGATGTTTGCACGGTGAGGACGGGCGTTGTCATCCATAAACACAAATTGTGCTCCCATGGCGCCCCGAAACAAGCGTACATGTTGTTCCAGAATGACGTCCCGATAGATTTGGCTTGTCGTGGTTCCAATTTGAACGTGCAGGTCAGTTCTAGAACCCAGAATAATTCCACCCTAAACAAGCACTCCTGCACCACCGTAACGGTGTCGTTCAATGATGTTTTCTTGGTGGTAACGGGTACCTGGAGCTCTCCATATGAAAGTCCGACAAGAATCAGACTGCAACCTAAACCTGGACTCGTCGGGAAACATCAAACGAGCCCACTGTTACGGTGTCCACAATGCATGCTCTCTACTCCAGGCTAACCGCAGGCGACAGTGCGTTGCAGTAAGTGGAAGGCATCTGACAGGTCTACGAGCCCATAGACCAATCTGCCCTAAGCGTCTGTACGCGGTCTGCTTGAAATTGTCGTACCAGTTGCCGAAGAGAGCTGACGAGACAGGCCTGAAGCTGTGCTCCGCCTGTTTCTTTTGGCAGTCACTGCCAAATACCGGTTCTCATTCGGCGTTGTAACTCTGGGGCGACCTGTGCTGTAACGTCTACTCACATTACCATCATCTCGGAATCGTTGCCAAAGCCTGGAGATGACACTCTGGGCAATTCCAAGTTCGTCTGATACTTCCAGTTGGTACGCCCACATTCCAGACGGTCGATTAAAAAAATCATCCAAATGCGTCCTTTGTGTAATAACTATTCGGTTATTGCACTGAAATTCTTATAAAGCGCCTGAGAACAATTTTTTGCTTCTTTGCCTGTATTCCTTCTATATCACTCTCTTACACTCTCGTCATTGTGACGTACCATCGGTGTCATCCGGTTACTTCCTGAAATTTGCATATGATTCTTGAAGATGTGTGTAGTGATTTTACAGGTGATATATTTATTTTAGAGTTCGATTTCCGCGTGTCTCCGAATTATCCTTAACTTATGGACGTGAGTGTAGTTCAACACTATATATTTCTATGAAGTCAGAAATACTTGGCTTATGCAAACCAAAGTTGGGTAGTAGTTAATTTTGTATTCGAATAAAGGAGCTATCTACACCCTTCTTTTGAATTTGTCTGTCTGCAGTTCAAAACAAGAGGATTATTCCTCTGCGCTCATTCTAGAGTTCACCATTTTATGCTACTAAAGGTAACTCTACAATCTCATTAACATCTTATACTTTAGAAATGTATAAGTTTGTTTAATGCAAGTAATAAAAACAATAAATAAAATAATAAGTTACTGAGAAAGGATAATTGTTTCGTTTACCCAAATTTGTAACTCCTATTAGATTTCATTTATGTTTGACAAATAATAACAAGAAACAACTAACCTAAGAAATCTGCTAAAACGAACCAGCAAAAGCAAAATGTCGTTCTCATTCAGATTAAGATTGCGTTAACTTTGAAATTATTAACAAAAACCTGAACCTTTCGGAAGGAAATGATCATGATAATAAAATAAGCATCAAAAGAAAAAAAATTACTCGAGCATAAGGCAAATAGTAGCATAAAGCAAAAGAATTTAATGCAAAATATTGTAAGTGAATAAAGAGTTAAACATTTTTCTATCATTTCCCTAGTAATATCTTAAGTAGTAATAATAATAAGTAGTACTATGCTATCTAGGTTCATAATATACAGAGGCTGTTCGCACATTTTTTAGACGATGTATATTGTATTCACAAAACTAAATTACATAAAATTCTTGTGTTTCAAATGTTCTATTTGACATCCCTTATTCTGAACTATCCTTCGACACCGCCATTTCCAGGATAATAATGCCTTTTGAAGTGTCAGAAGAGGTATTCTATCCCATTCCTCCCGAACAGCTTTCCAGAGTCCTGTTAGAGTTTGGGGACAACGTTTGGATAATGCAGTTTTTAAAAGTCCGAAAGCACAAAAATCCGTAGGTGACACATCGAGAGATTTAGTAGGGATATCAGTGAGGGTATGGCCTCGATACCATTTTTTTTGTTTCATTTTTTTTAGGAAATTTACAGTGGATTTTGATGTGTGACTGCTAGTTTTGTCCCGATGGAGTCTTACGGATGGATGACACTGTGGGTAAAGCGATGGTACTTCATTCAGAAAAGTGGGCGATAAAATATGTTCCTGAGAGTATTTGGAGTTAATCTTGACACTTTTTTTGCACTCTCTTTACTTTTAACTTGCCGTCATAAGAAAAACCAGGAACAATCACGAATCCCTTAGAAAAACTTTCGATTCTTTGAACCCTGTACTTAAATTTTTTTCTCCCCTTTTATGATAATAATTGGCTCTTGTTTTTGTTACAATCATTTAAATACACCCATGCTTCATCTATTGTGACAATTGTTTCCATTTTTCTTTGGATAAGTGTTTCTCGTATAGAATTCTGCAGCGTGTCCTGCGTCTAGCGATATGCTTTGGAAGAAGACGATGCACGTTGCGTTTATTCGCTTTCTTAAGATTTAAATCGACGTTTATCATTTTGTTTACAGTGGACACCGAGCATTTTAATGATTTTGCAACTGTGCTTTGACTAGGGGGATTTTCGTTTAACATTAAACAACGTACCTTTGCAATAGTCGAAGATGTCCGTTTTTCCCTCGGATACTTGTTTGGAATTTTTGTCCCACTGGAGGCTCCAATTCGACGTTTTTTTCCTTTCTTGTGGATGATATTACCTATCGAGCCTTTAGATATCACAAAACCATGACTCTCACATCGTTTTTAGATAACGGAGTATGCATATTTTTCTTCGGAAAGAGCTAAGTGTAGCCTTCGAACCACTGCTTTGTTAAATTCGCCATTTTGAACAAAAACAAAACTTTCAAGCCACAGACGATAATTTTGACTTTTAAAAACGTAGTATAATTGAAATTACTTCTTTTGCAGCAAATGATTTTTTATTACCGCTTACTAAAATCTTCTAAAAAATGTGCGAACAGCCTCTGTATACATACTCTACTATTAGCAAGAATTTGAAATTAAGCGAGCGAACAGAAAGCATCAAATGACATAATTTCATTGTTGTTACTTCATTGCAAGAACTAAAGGAAGTATGTTAATAAATTCCGAGTATCATATTTCAACGAAAATATCCATTTTGACTGCTATCGAATGCAATTTAAACGATACCTTTGCGTGACATCTGTACGTAAGGACAGAATAAAGGCACATCCCCCCCCGCCCAAAGGAATTACTAAGATAATTTAAAATGGAATCAGAAGAGTTTTTCCCCCAGCATCTGTACGTACGTATGTATGTATCTCGCATACCTCAAAAACGAGTAACCTCAGAACGTTCAAATTTTGTATATAGGACTGCCATAATATGTAGTTGCGCACCTTCGTTTTTGGTTGCAATCGGCCTCACCAAATCTCTCTCTGTATATATATATATATATACATACACACTATGTTACTCGGTTCAGTGAGCTCAGTTATTTTTATTATGTGCTGGTAAATTGCCCCTTTTTTGGTTTAAAAATGATTGTATTATGTTGTTCTCATCTTCCGTTTATGTGTTTAATGCCGTTAGTTAATCTGCATGCAAAAGTTGTAGAATTATCAACAATTTAAAAGTTGTATAAGTGCGGCTAAGCTTAATTTTTTCCGCATACCAGCCATATTTGTTTATATTTGAAACTTAGCAGAATAGTGAATTAAGTCAGTTTCTGCACCTTCAGTGCCTTTTTGCCAAGTCGGACCGAAAAAAACTCTGAGTTTGTGTAGCGAAAACTCTGCCTTCTTGCCCGCTGGCTAAAGTGCTTGTGCTACACTGGCACCCGAACTGAAAAAGGTGGTGGATGATGATTCTTCACCACCAGGATTTGGCGATTGGGTCCCCTAATCGCCATTCCCCTTTTAAAAGGGGGGTTGTATATAAGGTATTTCTCCCGCGTTCTTCGCATGCCTTCGTGGTGAGCCCGCTCGACGCTATTCGAGAGGTTCGTGGTTCAAGTCCCGGCGAAGGAGTTGCTCATTTTTTATCACTCCTGCTTCCAAAATACCTAATGTCTCTACAACTGTTTAAGCAGCCCTAAACCTCTGATTAAATAACACGTGACTTAGTTAAAGAGAGTATGCCCATTTTGATACGGAAAAATTTGGTTTTAGAAAACTGGGGATCATTCAATTAGTGTAAAATTAAAAATAGCAAAAGAGTTTTACTCGAAATGAATCCTTAATAATTAATTCAGGCATAAGAATTGGTAAAATAAGACACTTAAAAAAGTCATTGCAAAAAATTAGAACTTTTCAGAATTGGAAAAAAATACGAAAATTTCAATATTACTAAATACTCCATTTATTTTGAAAAGCAGAATGCTCGGAATTCGTCTTTATTGTTTGGAAATTATATTCACTTCAAAATGTAATGTCTTATGTTTTGCCTATTGACATTGTTCTTTACATTTTTGACTGCTTTATAGTTTTTTCCGAACAAAAATGGCTTTTAGGCGTCCAAACGTTTTTCTCTTTGAAGGGGGGGGATATGTAAGATAAAAAATAAGTAAAATGCTAACTTTAATTTTCTGTTATTCCTTAAGTTCTAATTATGTTATTTTCTCTTTCTGTTCTAAAATTAATAAGTGCTTGAATAATCCGCTCTTAACTGCGTCATTTCAAAACTATGCCTTCTCGCATAACGCTCACCATCTACCTAAAATCACTGAACACCGGTAGTTCTAACCTGGGTTCGAATGGAAGAAAGCGGTTTGGCTGCATGGGCTTTTTCCTGGTTTTCCCCACGTGTAATGTGTACACGAGCCGTTTCCCTTAGAAAGTCCTCCACGAAGGCATTCTTCCCCTTAGGCACATACCATAGTGTGCTTTGTTATAATAAACTAGACCAAACCCAACCTTTTCGGAACAATGGTACATAACACTCCATAAAACTAACGATACAGGCACTTTTATTACGCTTCAAAAATAATAATAAAAATACACTGAAGGGCCACTGAATTAGGGATAGAAAGTCACTGTATAGCTGGGTCTCTTCTGGCCTTGATAATGGCTGCAAACGACGAGGCATAGATTCAATAAGTTTGCGGAAGCATTCTATGGGAATGGCTTGCCAAAAATCGGATAGACCTGTCCATAATTCAAGAAGGGGGCTAGTGTCGTGTAATGTGGTTTCATACCTTTCTTCAAAATACCGGATAGGTGCATAGTAGGATTTAAGTGAGGGCTTCTACACTCATGTCCATAAATTAAGGATAATGCAAAATCAGGCAAAGGCAGAGTTAGAAGCAAAAACAATTTGACTTATTTGTAAAGCTTATTTATTAAACAAAAGGTAAAGAGCAAAAAAAGATGCTATAGGTTTGATATTATTAAAAAAATAAGCGATTTTTTCTCCTTGGAGCAAATTACAAAAAAAAAACCTATTTACAAAAAAAAATATGACATGGTTTGTATGATTGTTAATACATTGAATGTCTCCCAGACGATGCAATACAGTCCGTACAACGCCTACGCATGGTGAGTATCAAATTATCGATCTGATCTTGGGGAATATTACACCACTCAAATATTAATGCTCTCCGAAGTTCCGGCAGACATGTAGGAGGAGGTTGACGGGCTGCAACTCGTCGACCAAGCGTGTCCCTCACGTGCTCTACTGGATTCAAGTCCGGTGAGAATGCTGGACAGTCCATAAGAGTGATATCCTCCGATGGAAGGCATTCGCTTACGATGTTTGCAGGGTGAGGACGGGCGTTGTCATCCATAAACACAAATTGTGCGCCCATGACGCCCCGAAACAAACGTACGTGTTGTTCCAGAATGACGTCCCGATAAATTTGGCTCGTCATGGTTCCAATTTGAACAGGCAGGTCAGTTCTTGAACCCAAAATAATTCCACCCCAAACGAGCACTCTTGCACCACCGTAACGGTGTCGTTCAATGATGATTTCTTGGTAATAACGAGTACCTGGAGCTCTCCATATGAATGTTCGGCGAGAATAAGACTGCAAGCTAAACCTGGACTCGTCGGAAAACATCACACGAGCCACTGTTGCGGTGTCCACAATGCATGCTCTCTGCTCCAGGCTAACTGCAGACGACAGTGAGTTGCAGTAAGTGGAACGCATCTAACAAGTCTACGAGCATATAGACCAATCTGCCCTAAGCGTCTGTACACGGTCTGCCTTGAAATTTTCGTACCAGTGGCTGAAAAGTGCTTTTGGCAGTAACTGCCAAATACCGGTCCTCATTCGACGTCGTAACTCTGGGGCGTCCTGTACTGTAACGTCTACTCACATTACCATGATCTTGGAATTGTTGGCAAAACCTGGAGATGACACTCTGGGCAATTCCAAGTTCGGCTGATGCTTCCAGTTGGGTACGCCCCCATTCCAGACGGCCGATCATTCTACCACGTAAAAAATCATCCAAATGCGTCCTTTGCGTCATGACTATTCGGTTATTGCACTGAAATGCTTATAAAGCGCCTACGAACAATCCTGAAGTTTGCATATGATTCTTGAAGATGTATGTAGTGATTTTACAGGTGATATATTTATTTTAGAGTTCGATCTCCGCGTGACTCCGAATTATCGTTAATTTATGGACTGAGTGTAGATAGATAATTCATGATAAAGAAGGCAGAGAAATACTCATCCAACCAGGCAGTAGCTAACCGGGACCTGTGAGAAGTGGAATACTGCTTTCCGTGTGAATGACAGGACAGCATAAATGGATGGAGATGATTGCCCAGAAGCTATGCGTACCAAATCATATTGAGGGAGTTCCTGCAAGTACTAAACATACCAAACACTGCCAAGAAAAAAGACCCCAGACCATGACTGTGTCGCCCTGGTCTTGTACATTTCCAATCTGGCATGCAGGATCCATGGCTTAATGAGCCTCACGTATATTCGCGAGCTTCCGTCGGTGTTATGTAATCGGAATTTTGACTCATCGCTCCCTACTTGTTTCAGGTCCTCTAGAGTCCATTCTTTCTTTTGTCTTGTCCAGGTGGACAAGATAAAACGGAGAGATTAATAAATGGGTGCAAAAACAGATCCAACTTCATTTTCGTTCATTTCTTGAGCTAAATCATATAAAGAAAAATTTCAGAAAAACCCCCACAAATGATTTTTCTCAAACGCAGACAGTCATCTCGTGCCTTTGCCATCTCTCCAATAATAAATAAATCAATAAATTTCCTATTTTTCATAAACGGAGTATTTAGCACTTTGAATACATGTTTCATGTTTTAAAAATACCCAGTTCTAAGCCTCAAGTCATTGGAAAATAAACAAATAACACTCTAGTTACTTTTCAGAATATATCTGACTCTCAGTCGCAAAATCCTCGTATCATATTTTAGGATTTCCTATGTATTAAAAATATTTTGAGTCTGTAAGTCCTAGTAATCCGAGAGTGTACTGTCAGATCAGATTCTAGAAGCAGGAAAAATTCCAGAGTTTTATAGGCAGCAAACAGTATACGGAAAAGCTTATTTTAAATAAGATTTCAAGATGGAATTTGTTTCAAAATGAATTTGCATTTGCAGCAAAATGAATTCACTGAATCCCTTAGATTCCAAGTGGTTTTTATAACGATTAATTATTTTAAGTGCCATTGCTTATATATTAAAACTTTGGGGAAATTTCCTTTCGACAAATGCTCATTTTAACGAGTAAATATTTGGTTAGTTTATAGTTTATCCTTCTCTTTCGTAACATAAACTGTGAGAACTCTACCCAAGCTGTAAGTGACTTATTGCTATGTCTTGGAAATTACAACACAGACTGTGAAGGGTGTAGAAGGCTTTTTATTTAGCTCAGATTAACAGAAGGCACTGTTCGTGCTTACAGAAACAGCCAGCTTTTATGAAGTAAATCAAAAACATACTAAATTCAAGTTTAACTAAGGAAAATGTAAATTAGCCCAAAGCTATACAGACAGAAAATGCGTAAGTTGGCTCCTACCTAATATCGGCGTGACCAGCCTAACGTCCTGAATAACGCAACGCCGCAAATAAACTGCTTTCGAGTGAATCAAATAGCAACGAGGCCTTCAGCAAGCAGAACACGCTCTGATTTCACTCTCGAAAACTTTCCTTTAACTATTATTTATCCCTTTTCTAATATTTTAGGCGTGAACTAGAAGTTAGCATTGTGGCATTAAAATGGAAAGTTAGAGGATAGAAAAGCTAATTAAAATAACTGATATTAAAAATAAATGAATATTCTACAGATTTAATTTTCATTTCTTGACAAGCTAAGATTACATCTGAGAAATGAACTTTTCTGTAATTCACCTTATGCCCGTTACATACTACGCAATAACAACTTTCATTATAATGTACACTGCGAAAAAAAATGGGACAGTTATATATCTCCCGTTCTACTGGGAGAATTGACGAAATTCAAATTGCGTTTTCCATGTCTCGATAGCGTGACTTAGGATATGCATTAGATTTATATATAGCATTGTTCAAATATAGGTATTTTGACACAAAATCGCACTTTTTCTGAAATGACATGCCAATTTTTTCCCATATTTCGATTCTACGACTCAAATGATGCCTAAACATTAGATTTTATAAAATTTTGTAAAACTCACACGAGCAGTTTTTCAAAAATTTGCTCTCAAAATTTTACCTCCTCAATGTTAACTGAATTTGACATATATTTATAATTATATCTTTTTTTATGATACTTATTTAATTCCTTCTTACACAGTTCGAAATCTAGGTTCATTCCAAACAAAATTCGCCCATTTTTTATGATTTATTTTTAAAATTTGTATTTTTAAATAATTTTTATAAATTTTTCGAAAAAACTTTTGAATAATAACCTATAAAACTTTTACTATCATCTTAAAGTAGATTTAGTTCTAAGCGTACCTGCAAAACATTAGAGCTTTTTATTCAAAATTTCCGAAGATATAATTGAATTTATATATTGGCACATTTTAAAATTTGGCATATTTGTTGAAAAGGACGAAAATGTGGTTTACGCACCTTGTTAAAATTATTTGAAAGAAGAACGAAGTGATTTTTTTTTCCTCTTATCCACAATGTAGAAAGGCGGGAACGATGTGACTTTTTTTTAACCCGCTGCACAATGGAAGGGAAGGAAAATAGGTTGCCACATATTAAGAAGTTCGCCAAATGAATTATTCTAGGTTCAACCTGAAAAAAAATTCGTCAAGTTAAATTTATAAATTTCTCCGTAAATTTTGCACCAAATTTTACAAAATTTAATACTTAGGCATAATTTGAGTCGTAGAATCGAAATATGGAAAACAATTGCTACGTTATTTCAGAAAAAGTCCAATTTCGTGTCAAAACACCTATGTTAGAATGATGCTATGTATAAATCTAATATATATCCTAAGTCGTGCTTTCGAGACATGAAAAACGTAATTTGAATTTCGTCAATTCTCCCAGTGGAACGGGTAATATATAATCTTCCCGATGCGAGGTTGTTTTACATAAAATTCATTATTTTCATTTGCACTTCATCTCATAAAATTGTTATAAGACCGTCTTATATTCGGATCATTACAATGAGATACATTCCGCAAGAGAAGAAGGGGGGAAAAGTGGTCACGTGGTTTAAGAACAACAATCTCCGCACGTCCGCAGTCTACGATGGAGTCTATAGCCGATGTACCACTAAAATAAATTGATTTTTCTAATTTAGAAATTTACAGCTGTTGTGAAAAATTAAAAAGCATTCTTGGAAGTTACTTCTTTTTTCTTGATGTTAATAAAAAAGGTCTTCTCTTGTTCAAGGAAAAACACGTTTATAACATTTGTTTTAAAGTAATGCCAGATAGTAAGGTACTTCTAGCAAGCTGCGTTAAGGCAGAAATGAAAAAAACAATTCATTATAAAACGTCTGTGAAAATTTCTGCAGAAAATGAGTCATAAATTTTCTTTTATGCACAATACTTACCAATATTCATCTTTTACTTTATTAGGAATATTAAGTGTATATCAATAGTTAAAAATATTCCCGAGACCTTGAATAATGTTTTCCAAACGGTACAATGTAAATATTTGTTAATACTTCATGAATACTTGTCCTAAATTATTGAAATAGTTGAATTCATGCAAGATCTGCTTATTTGCAAAAACATCAACCCCAAGCTAATTTTCTCTTATTAATTAAAGTGCCATAGAACATGCTATATCACTAAATTTTTATTAAATTCATCACGTTGTGTTTTAATTACCGAATATACTATTACCGAATATCAAAATTTTCAACATATCTACCACAGCGCAAGCTTGTTTGTTTACATTAGCAGTTCTTACATTCCGGTGACGTCAGAGATCACAAGACGTCACCGGAATGTATCTCATTGTGGGGGACCACTTTTTTAATTCACAGTTAAACGTGGGAAGCGAGTAAACACTTGAGTGTGTGAACAGAGACGTAACCCTCAAGATGGATTAATTACCCTTTATTTCTGAAAATAAGGATCATCACGTCGGCTACTATCTCAGAGAGTACAGCAAAGCCTCCACTTGGGCTTGAACGTAAAGTAATAAGAATTAAAGCTTAACTAATGCTTAGCTAAAAAGATATGGCCGAAGCTCTCAGGATTCTAAGTAACTGTCCCCTAAATCTGAATTAAGTAGGCGAAGCTATCAAGGGTCTGAAATACTGTCGAACGTAGTAATATCTTAGAGAGAGACGTAGCTAAAAGGCGAACGCGCGCTAGTTAGAAATTCTGGCTCTCTAACGAAGTCAGTGAAACATTGACTTAAATACTACTCTTACTCATTTGCATTAAACGCGTTTCTGAAAATACACTCATGTCCAAAAATTAAGGATAATGCAAAATCAGGCAAAGGAAGAGTTAGCAAAACAAATTTGACTTATTTGTAAAGCTTATTTATTAAACAAAATGTAAAGAGCAAAAAAGATGCTATATGTTTGATATTATTAAAAAAATTAGCGATTTTTTCTTCCTGGTGCAAATTACAAAAAAAAAAAAAACCTCTTTAAAAAACCAATATTACATGGTTGGTATGATTGTTAATACATTGTATGTCTCCCAGGCGATGCAATACAGTCCGTACAACGCCTAGGCATGCCGAGTATCAAATTATCGATCTGATCTTGGGGGATATTACACCACTCAAAAAGCAATGCCCTCCGAAGTTCCGGTAGACATTACCATCATCGTTGTCAAATTTAATCGTTGCCAAAGCCTGGAGATGACACTCTGGGCAATTCCAAGTTCGTCTGATACTTCCAGTTGGGTACGCCCACATTCCAGACGGCCGATCCTTCTACCACGTAAAAAATCATCAAAAGGCCTCTTTGTGTCATAACTATTCGATTATTGCACTGAAATGCTTAGAAAGCGCCTGCGAACAATTTTATGTCTTTGCCTGTATTCCTTATATCTCACTCTCTTACACTCTCGTCATGGTGACGTACCATCGGTGTCATCTGGTTACTTCCTGAAATTTGCATAGGATTCTTGAAGATGTGTGTATTGATTTTACAGGTGATATATTTATTTTAAAGTTCGATTTCCGCGTGACTCCGAATTATCCTTAATTTATGGACATGAGTGAACATTCTGGTAGGAAATTGTTAGCTGAAATCAGGAGAAAGAGTAAAGTGTGACAAACTTAAAGTAACTGCTATAAACTTAGGATAATCCTTACACAATAATATATTGCATTACATTACAATACACCTTTTTTTATTATTCGATAACGTTTAATATTTTTTAAGATGACGTTATTTAAAAAATGAGTCTAGTTTTTATTTACGTATCTCATTTTATGAAACTGATCGACACGAAATGTTAATTTTCAACTTTCATTAAGCGCTCAATAATTTTATTACGTTGCTCTTTAAAACAATATTGTGACTCATATCTTATGAAATGGTGAAAATAGATGAAAAGTTTGCGAATTTTCTATTGACCAAAATGTTTGGCTCCAAGTGACATGAATGCTAACAATTTATTCTTCTGAAAGCTAAATTATTTTATGAAATATGTAACATATTTTGAATGAAATTAGACTGCTTTGAAATGCTAAAATTATTCAAAGAAGAGTATTGTGGCTTTTAGAGATATTTAATGTTGGAAAATCTATGCAACAGTGCCCGAGAGAAGATCACCGAACCCTGACAACTTGATCCGGGTTGAATATTGATGTAGAATATTGCTAAATATTCCTTTCCGTGCGAAACATGAATACTAGACAGTTGTTTTAGGATGTCCTTCATGAAAGTTCCAAATAGTTTTCGATAATGAATCAGTTAATATCATTTATACTAAAAATTTGTATTACATGCATGATAATATTTATTGAAAAATTTCTTTATGATCTTTAGATTTAAATTGTTCTTTAAGTTCTGTGTTTTATACCATAGACTTACTTTAGTACCCCGGTTTAAAATTTAGGCTCTAAATCAATTCGTCTACTTATCTATATCTAACCTTAAGATTTTAATATAATTTCTCATCAGTGAGTAGTTTGAATTGTTAAACTTCTCCAAAATGCGTACACCAGTTTTCATCCTTACGTGTTTGTCAGTTTATTTTTATTTGTCTATTATGTATGTATATATTTATTATATTTATAGTTTAACTTATAATCTGTGTATCAAACAATGTATAAGGTATTTCTCCCGCATTTTTCGCATGCCTTCGGGGTGTAGTGGTCTTCATGCTCGACGCGTAACCGAGAGGTCCGTGGTTCGATTCCCGGCGAAGGCGTTGCTCATTTTTCATGTCTGAAGCTTCCAAAAATACCTAATGTCTCTACAAATGTTGCTTACATTCCGAAATTATTTAGTAAAGCGTTTGGCAAATACGTTATTTTTAAATGAACTTAACCTTAAATTTAATTTCAAAACTGTAAATGACAATTGCTTTCGAAACTTTCCAAAAATGAATTTTTAAGCTAATAATTTATTACATATTCCATTTTGCAAAGCTTTCCTCTCGCTAAGTATCATCCAATCGAAACCACACCTGTTTTAACTTTAATTTCCCCCTCTTTCCTTAGCATAAGCCTTGAAGTGAGAAACTTCTAATAATATTCCCATACAGTTTCCTAACAAAAGGGAATCTCTTCCGCCTGCAAATCCTATACATTCTGTTCCTTGGCATATGACGATCAGGGGTCAGCAGCGAGCACTGAAGCGGAACTCGGCACTTTCTAATACCCCAGTCATTATACTTATGCCTCATGGTCAAGGGAGATAAGTTCTCGCAGGCCGAAACATTAGAGTTCCTATTACAGCGAGTCCCTGAGCGACTATCGTCCATGGCACCTGTAAGATAAGACGCTTTTACTTGTTGCTGGACCTTGTTAATGTTCGTATTTATTTAGCAGCTGCTTTTGTAGAGGCTTGTCATTAGATGGACGAAGGATTAGGTGAGGTTTTATCCAAGATACCTTGTGGATTCTCCTAAGAAAAGACGGATTAGTTCGAAAGGGTAAACAGCTGCTAAGATCCATTTGCTTAATCTCTTTCGAGCTGCTAGGAGTTGGCTGCGTCGTTTTGGTCTTCCTCGGGCATTAACTTTATTAGAGCATAATTTATTAACTGAAGTGTTGTGGTTTGCGTCAATTATATTGATTGTGTTCTTTAAATTACGGGAATATTTTATACCTTTAAATAGCAACAATGAAAGGGAACTTTTAGAAAATCAAATTTTAGAAATACAAAATTAAACGATTAGTAAACATATACACTGCGGTGGGAAAACAAGGACAGTTCTACACTCATGTCCATAAATTAAGGAAAATGCAAAATCAGGCAAAGGAAGAGTTAAAAGCAAAACAAATTTTACTTATTTTTAAAGTTTATGTATTAAACAAAAGGTAAAGAGCAAAAAAAGATACTGTATGTTGGATATTATTAAAAAATTAGCGACTTTTTTCTCCCTGGAGCAAATTACAAAAAAAACCTAATAACGAAAAACCAATATTACATGGTTGGTATGATTGTTAATACATTGTATGTCTCCCTGACGATGCAATACAGTCCGTACAACGCCTA
Organism: Stegodyphus mimosarum; assembly: GCA_000611955.2. Taxonomy (NCBI): domain Eukaryota; kingdom Metazoa; phylum Arthropoda; class Arachnida; order Araneae; family Eresidae; genus Stegodyphus; species Stegodyphus mimosarum. The sequence continues at coordinate 209,617 of KK112594.1, forward strand.
GGCATGCCGAGTATCAAATTATCGATCTGATCTTGGGGGATATGACACCACTCAAAAAGCAATGCTCTCCGAAGTTCGGGTAGACGTGCAGGAGGAGGTTGACGGGCTGAAACTCGTCGGACAAGCATGTCCCACGCGTGCTCTACTGGATTCAAGTTCGGTGAGAATGTTGGCCTGTCCATACGGGTGATATCCTCCGATAGAAGGCATTCGCTTACGATGTTTGCACGGTGAGGATGGGAGTTGTCATCCATAAACACAAATTGTGCGCCCATGGCGCCCCGAAACAAACGTACGTGTTGTTCCAGAATGACGTCCCGATAGATTTGGCTTCTCATGGTTCAAAGAATACTGGCCAGTCCATACGGGTGATATCCTCCGATTGAAGGCTTTCGCGTACGATGTTTGCACGGTGAGAACGAGTGTTGTCATCCATAAACACAAATTGTGCGCCCATGGCGTCCCGAAACCAACGTATATGTTGTTCCAGATGGACGTCCCGATAGATTTGACTTGTCATGGTTCCAATCTGAACACGCAGGTCTGTTCTGGAACCCAGAATAATTCCACCCCAAACGAGCACTCATGCACCACCGTAACGGTGAAGTTCAATGATGTTTTCTTGGTGGTAACGGGTACCTGGAGCTTTCCATATGAAAGTCCGGCGAGAATCAGACTGCCAGCTAAACCTGGACTCGTCGGAAAACATCACACAAGCCCACTGGTGCGGTGTCCACAATGCATGCTCTCTACTCCAGGCTAACCACAGGCGACAGTGAGTTGCAGTATGTGGAACGCATCTGACAGGTCTACGAACATATAGATCAATCTACCATAAGCGTCTGTACACGGTCTGCCTCGAAATTGTCGTACCAGTGGCTGAAGACAGCCGACGAGACAGGTCTGAGGCTGTGCTCCGCCTCTTTCTTTTGGCAGTAACTGCCGAATACCGGTACTCAGTCGGCGTTGAAACTCTGGGGCGACCTGTGCTGTAACGTCTACTCACATTACCATCATCTGGGAATCGTTGCCAAAGCCTGGAGATGACACTCTGGGCAATTCCAGTTCGTCTGATATTTCCAGTTGAGTACGCCCCCATTCCAGACGGCCGATCATTCTACCACGTAAAAAATCATCCAAATGCGTCCTTTGTGTCATAACTATTCGGTTATTGCACTGAAATGCTTCTAAAGCACCTGCGAACAATTTTACTTCTTTGCCTGTATTCCTTATATATCACTCTCACATCGTTCCAACGTTTTTTTACATTGTGCCATGAGCGGGAAAAACGTCGCATCGTTCGTTTTTCAAACAATTTCGGCAAAGTGCGTAAACTACATTAGATTTTATTATCGTTTTCAACAAATATGCCAAATTCCCAAATGCGTCATTATATAAATTCACGTATATCTTCGGAAATTTTAAATAAAAAGCTCTAATTTTTTGCAGGTATGCTAAGAACTAAATCGACTTTAAGATGATTGTAAAAATTTTATAGGTTATAACTCAAACTTTTTTTTGGAAAAATTTATAAATATTATTTAAAAATACAAATTTAAAAAATAAATTAAAAATATGGGCGAATTTTGTTTGGAATGAAACTAAATTTCGAACTGTATAAGAAGGAATCAAATAAGTTTCATAAAAAAGATATTTTAAGAAATTTATATCAAATTCAATTAACATTGAGGAGCTTATTTTTGAAAACCTTCTCTGCGATTTTTACAAAACTTGGGAGTTTGGTATCATTTGAATCGTAGAATCGAAATATGGAAAAACAATTGGCATGCCGTTTCAGAAAAAGTCCGAATTTTGTGTCAAAATATCTATATTAGAGCAATGCTATATATAAATCGAATACATATCGTAAGTCGCGCTTGCGATATATAGAAAACGCAATTTGAATTTTGTCTATCGGGCCAGTAGAACGGGAGATATAGAACTGCCCCCCTCCCTTTCTTTATGCAGTATACGTGAATAACAACGCTCTTAACAATATTCCGTAAAGTATTTTCATAAGTTTCATATATTAAAATATATTGAAGCCTATTTTGTTAACTCGCATATAGTCTCATTAAATATAAATCCTAATACGACCATAAATTAAGTTTTAATAATTTACTGTTCTCAGGTTTCAGATAAGATCAGGAAATAGAGTTATAAAATATATGAAAAATGGGTCGCGTTAAACAGATATATTTCGAATAGTTTGCCTTCCAGTATATGTCAGTGGAGCTGCTCCATTTATTGAACAAGTACGTTTTTAATTCGACTCGTATACCATTAGGATGCACAATCAATATTATTCATTTAAATTCAGTCTTTGATTTAAATGCTCATGGTAATGACCGCAGTTTGTCTTGTGATTCAGGTAATAATTTTGCGCTTCTAATTACTCAATAAGTGAATAAATGTTTATCAGCTGCATATTGCTTCAGTAAAACATTCTTAATCATTTCTAAATGGGCATTTTAAGTTTTGTGCGCCTTCCGTAATAAGCAATGTTTGAAAACATTAGATAGTCTATCAGTATTCTATATCTCGTGGAAATGCATCAAGATATTTTTCAGGAAATAAGATATTTTGAAATGATGATTTTATTTACTCTGATTACATATATTACAGTTTGAAGAGAAACTACAGATTTTGGGATATATAGACTGTCGACATACTGTTAATGAATCATTTTGCCAGTAAAATAAAACTGAATTATTTACTTCACACGTTTCTAATGCTAAAATACACTGACTACCAATAAGTATTTGGACACCTATGCAAATGACGATATCTGCAGTCCTAAGGTACGTCACGGACTCCGCCGGTATATATCGCGTAGGAAACAGCATCGGCTTTAGTCGCATGCAAGATGCCTCGCAGTTCGGAGCTCTCTGATTTCGAGAAAGGTATAATTATCGGGTATCACAAATGCGGCCGATCCTTAAGGGACATATCTAGCGATCTGAAGTACCCAAAATCGACAGTGAGCCTATGTGATTAAGAAGTGGAAGGTGAGCGGTGATTGTCGGAATGTGTCCCGAGTCGGCAGATTAACGAAACTGGGAGACAGAGACCGACGAGTGTTGTCCACAAAAATTCGGAAGAACCGCACCCAACCGATGGCCCTCATCCGCCAGGAGTTTCAACAGGCATCCGGAAGTATTGTTTCATGCTTGGTTTTCATGGTTGTTCTGCTGCCCATAAGCCTTTGATCACAAAGTCCAACCGCGCTGCTCGGTTAATGTGGTGCAAAGCACATCGAAATTGGACCGTAGATCAGTGGAAACGGGTTCTTTGGAGTGACGAATCAAGTTTCACCATTCACCGTTCGGATGGCAGGGTCTGGCGTCTACCTGGAGAACGTCTCCTGCCAGAATGCATTGTGCCAACAGTCAAGGTCGGCGGAGGTGGAATTATGGTCTGGGAATGTTTCTCCTGGTATGGGCTGGGACCTTTGGTCCCTATTCATGGTAAGCTCACCTCCGATGCCTACTGCACTATTTTGGATGACAATGTGCTTCCTACGTTGTAGCAGTTTTACGGATTGGACCCCTGTTTCTTTCAGGACGACAATGCCAGTTGTCATTTTTCGACGTTAACCAAGGCTTGGTACGGTGCCAATGGAGTTCATCGAATGGACTCGCCTGCCCAGAGTCCAGACCTGAACCTTATGGAGAACCTCTGGGACGAGTTGCATCGCTGAATTCAGGTGTGCACTACTGGAGCAAAATCGGTGAAGGAGCTTCTATGTGTTCCTAAAGCCGAGTAGAAGAAAATGCCACTAGCTGTCATACAAAGACTTGTGGAAAGTATGCTCCGGAGGGTCCACGCCGTAATTATCTCTCGTGGAGGCTCTAACAACTATTGATTTTGAATAAAGTTAGTTTTTCTTTTCTATCACAGGTGTCCAAATACTTATTGGTAGTAAGTGTATACCTAATCTGTGGCATCAAAGTTAAGTGCCTTAAGTGCTCTATTAACCTCTGTGGTTTTATAAGGAATTCGTTCCTCTTCACTGAATGCATTTGTTGTGTAATTAGTAACACGTTCAACTGGCAGTCGAAAGGTCGGGAGTTCGAATCCCGGGTAGGTATGGCTACTCTTTTATGTTTTCTGCTTCCAAAATCTTTCGAAATAGCTCTAAAAGGGGGGCTTTACAGTGGCACCCGACTAAAATCTGCGAGCAATAATTTGTTCCTATCTGGATCTAGCAAGTGGGTCTAACTCCTGCCCAGTCACCATTTAAGTGAGAAAGAATATAAGGAATTTTTTAAATTTCTCGTCGTGTACCTTAGTGGTGAAACTGAGAAGTTAAATATTTTGATATGTAAGCTGTCTGAGGATGGCTTTTGTGAATTTCAGTTTCGGTATTAAAAAAAATAATAATAATAATTTTCAAAAAAATTGTACGGGAAACATATGCATGTCTTTCGGATTTTATAACAACAGAAATTTTGCGTCTGTTTTAAAACTTGTGGAGTTCCAACCTTTTATCTAACAGCTAAATGTGAGGAACCTTGTGAACGGATAAGCGAATAATCGCTTGAGTTCGTGAACAGAGACGTACAAATGAAGAACGGTTCATTACCTTTTATTTCATAAAAGAAGAATTAACACAGTCAACTCCTTTCTCAGAGCGTACAGCAAAGTCTCCACTTGGGTTTGAACTCAAAGTAATAAGAAATAAATCTAAACTAATGCTTAGCTAAAAAGATAGAGACGAAGCTATCAAGATTCTAAGTAGTTGGCCCCTGAATCTCAATTAGGCTTGCGAAGTTATCAAGGGCCTAAAGTACGACCGAGCGTAGTAATAGCTTAGAGCGAGACGTAGCCAAAAGGCGAACGCGCGCCAGTCAGAAACTCTGGCTCTCTAACGAAATCAATGGAACTTCAACTTAAATACTACTCTTACTCGCTTGCATTAAACGTGTTTCTGAAAACATATTCTGGTAGGAAATTGTAGGCTGAAAATAGAAGGGACAGGAAAGTGGCTTAAACTAAAGATAACTATTAAAAACTTGGGATAAACCTTACAAACTAATTAACTAAGGAATTATAAAATGCTAAACTGATTATTAGAGAACAATTTTACCAATAGTATTACTTGTTAAAGGTTTAGAATATCTAACATGTTAGTTAAGAGGGCTATAAATAAGCGTCTAATTACAAATTAACGTTTTTAAAAGTGCAGAATTTCCCCTTCATGCAACGCTAACCAAACAATGCTTTCCTTTCACAGCCCCCCCCCGTCAAGAACGAGCAGTTAAAAACTGCTGCATACGATAGCTCGTATCGGTGTAAAGGATGTAGGCTCGAGATTTCACTCGTAATTCTTTTTTAGATCTCCGAAAGTTAGAAAGTTGTTCATTTCTGCTCTTTACTTTACTTGCTCTTTTATTTTGTCATGAAATTTAGCGAGTATTATTAGCAGCAAGTGTGGATTTTATAAGATATTTTCTCACTCCTTTCTGCATGCCTTCGTGCTATAAAGGTATGTCAGGACTGAGTGTTCGGTGCATATTCTTGGCAAACATATTCGTGAAATACTTTAAGTCCTTATCTTGAACAGGGAGCTGAATGCAGCTATGTTCTGTGGTAGAAAACTGTGGTTAATTGTGGTAGAAGAAGTGCACTTAAGAAGGATTTAAAATCCTCTTTTACTAAACCACAATTATATACGGCCACTTCCCAACTCGGGAGGGATACAGAAAATAATGACCGCACTTGGGTCTAAACTGAACAATCAAATTTAATTTCAACTAAAGCTAATTAGAAATTAAGTAGTCGTTGCTCACAGAGCTATGATCGCGAGGTTGGCCTCTATGCTAAAGGGTGCGTAGCAAGATTTATTAAATAATAATGCACTTAGATTTACTTCAATAAGTAATAGCGTAACAGCGCTAAGGCTTAGAATTTAATTACTAGCTTGTCAGGCGAACGTCGAACAGAGTAACAGTTGTCTGAGACTAAAAGCTCTCTCACACTGAGAGGTTCCTACCTATCGCTTAAATACCAAAACTTGGCTCCACTTCAAATTAGCATAAAGCTGAAACGCGCTCTTATTCTAACGGGAAGTTGAAATAAGAACAGATAGAAAAAGGCAAATTAAAATAAAACTTTGTTAGTTTAAACTAAAACCTTACAGGTAGAACACTCGGCGTGCATTCGAGAGGTTCAGGTTTAAGTCCCGGCGAGGGCATTGCGGAATTCTTCAGTTTCCTAGCATCAAAGACCCTAATGTCACTACAGTGGCGCCCGAACTAAAAGGTAGTGAAAGATGATTCTTCACAACCAGGATTTAGCAATTAGATCCCCTAATACCAATTCGCCGTTTAAGAAGAGCAGCATATAAAGTATTTTCTCTCTTCGTCCAGCATGCCTTCATGTGTTAGTGGTAGCACACTCGGTGCGTATTCGAGAGGTTCAGGTTTGAGTCCAGGGGAGCGCATTGCTCATTTTTTATGTCTCCTGCTTTTAAAATAACCTAATAAGACTACAGATTTAAAGATATCTATAATATTTGCTGACGATGCTTTTGCATAAGCATTAATAATTTCTTTTTTCTTTCTAAATGTCGATGTCATCTCTTGACTCGGATACAATTTTTAACTTTGTAGAATAAAATATAAAATAAATATTTGAAATAAAGGTAACTAAATCAATTTTCATATTCCAAATTCACAATCTAAATAAGTACGAAAAAAATCCTAAAAATAATTCTTAAAATAAGCCCATTTCTAAAAGTTCATGATTTTCAACATTTCAGTTAAAGGTGTTAAATAAAGAATAATCAAGCACAAACACAGGAATTTCAAAAGCAGAAAACGATTCGAGGAAAAGAACTAAGACTTCAAACTACAACTCCCACGTTCTGTAGGATGCTCTGGGAAGAGAGTAATAAAAGAAATTGTCTTGTATGCAATCGATACCTGTCGAGTGAACGAGTTTTGGAATGTGGATAGTTTTGCTATGAAGGAAAATAATAACAGAATAAAAGCAGAAGCTCAACAGGACATATGATATTGATTTTCCTAGATATAAAAAGAGAGCTAAATTACATAGAAAATTAATTGAGGTATTTTGAGACTTTGAAACAGTGACATGATAAATGAATTGGCATGCTGTACAAGCTTCAAAATATTTCATTCCATAAATCTTCCAGAATATCTTTCTATTTCAAAGTACGCCTGAGAATTTTTAACTGTTATTGGACAAGTTAAATCAACAAGAATCTTGTTGCTTTAATTTCTCCATTAATGATTATTCGGAGTGTTATTTGAACTCAGGTATATAATTTTTTAGCCTTCCAGTTATTCCACCTACGTTATCGAATACCGACTTTTATGGATTTTACTTGAGTTAACTAAGTGACAATAAATAGTATTTGATTATTCATTATTAGCCGTTAGACCCAAAGGCCTGTTAGTCTCAAAATTCCTAAGACATTCCTAAGACATCTACTGGTAAATTATGATACACACGATCATTCTACGACGAGGTCCACTAAAATTATTTTGTATATCAACTAAAAACCGAGTGGCTTATCTTTATTTCAATCCACATTACAAACAAATTTATGTTTACAGTTACAGTTTATTACAGTATTTCTCCCGCTTTCTTCGCATGCCTTCGTAATGTAGTGGTCTGCATGCTTGACGCGTAACCGAGAGGTCCGTGGTTCGATTCCCGGCGAAGGCGTTGCTCATTTTTCATGACTCCTGCTTCGAAATAACCTAATGTCTCTACACAGTGTCTCCCAAAAGTGTTCGTACACTTATGATTTTCATTGAAATAGGGCTCTATCCATTAATTAAAAGTAAACTTTTTGAATGAGATTTTAATAATAAGTTCTATAATCCATTCGCAACAAAACTACATGAAATTTTTTTTAAATATAGCGAAAAGTTATTTTTAAGGAATTAATAATAAAAAATGGCAAACATTTTATCTCACAAAAGTCTTCGTACACTTCAAAAAAAGCATATTAGTATTTTTCGTTAAACTAATATTTAGTAGGATATCCTTTAGCATCCACAACAGCTTTTAAACGCCTGGGAATAGATTTTACTAGTTTCTTTGTAATTTCTGTATCAATGTTCATCCATTCTTCCATCATGACTGTTTTGAGTTTGCTTCTTGTTTTGATGTCGTGTTTTCGTACTCTAACCTCCAGTTCTTTCCAAATGTGTTCTATGGGGTATAAATCTGGCAACTGAGGAGGTGTTTTTAAAACCTGTGGACAATTATAGAGACACCACAGGCGAACGTTGACAGCCGTATGCTTAGAATCGTTATCATGATTAAAAATACAGTTGTTCCTAATACCCAAATTTTGGGCTGATAATTTTAAATTGTCTCTTAAAATATTTCAATAAAGAGAATGATTCATTATGCCATCCATAAATACCAAATTACCTAGTCCTGATGCTGTCATGCACTCCCACAGAACACCTCCACCGCCATGCTTAACTGTTCCAACTAAGTTCTTAGAATGAAGTTCCTCATATTTTCTTCTCCAGACAGTTATTCGACCATCGGAAGCCAAAAATGTTAAATTTGCTTTCTTCAGCAAATAGGACATTATTCCATTACGTTTCGAGTGTATTTATCATTAATGTTGCGAGTGAAAGCCTAAGCTTTCTGTTTTTCTCACTAACAAAAAGTTTTTTAAGGGCAGAACGCCCATGTAATCCAGCTTCTTTGAGAACGCGTCGAACAGTTTCAGGTGAAATTGAAGCAGAAAACTTTGCATTCAATTCTTCAGAAACTTTTCCAGCACTCAAACGTGGTTTTTCACAAAACTTCTAATAATAAATCTCTCATCACGTTTAGTTAACTTTCTCAGTCGACCTCTCCTTACCTCGTTTTCAATCTGATTTTCTTCTTTAAATCATTTTATCATATACTGCATTGTAGAATGGGATAAATTAACTAATTTAGCGATATTTCGAATTGATTTACCACTACTATGGTGAAACATTATCAATTTTCGAATGCTGTTTGTAATTTCTTTATCACTGCGACCCATTTTTTCAATAATAAATAGAATAATATGAAGTAAACAATAAAAAATTAAAACAAACGATTTTTTAAATGCCAACGACAATGCAAAAATTAAAAAAGTGGCAAACGATCATTCTAATTTTGATTTTATCCAAAAATATTTCAATGTAAAGACTTTTGTGAGATAAAATATTTTTCATGTTTTGATTATTAATTTCTTAAAAATAAAGTTTCGCTATATTTTAAAAAGAAATTTAACTTTTAATTAATGGATAGAGCCCTATTTCAATGCAAATCATAAGTGTACGAACACTTTTGGGAGCCACTGTATATAGTTACATTTTGCTTTACCTAATGAAGTTTTTGTGGCTTCTATTGCAAGGATTGTAAGTTTTGATTGTTTTTCTGGTCCATCAGGGGCTGATTGGTAAGATGGTAAGACCACAGAACATTGCTAGTTTGATCCGGGTTCTAATCCCAGCAGATAGCTGACTACTTGTGCCTTTTAGTGTCGTTTCTCGTATCTACGGTGAATAGATAGATGCTAGTTTTACTTAGAATGTTTTGCAAAACCCTCCTACCCTCAGACAGACGACTGTCGCATGCTTTGCCATAGTCAACAAATTGTTATTTAAAAAGCAACTATATTTTATTAGTAAATGTTATTGCTTTAATTACTAGTTCTTATCCAAGAATAAGAACATTCAGATTTAGATGTTTTTATTTGTGGTTGAAGAATCAGCTTATTATCCCAAAGGGGGCGTTAGACCCAAAGGTCTATTAGTCTCAAAACGGCATTGCGTCGTTTCACTTTCTCCGTTGGTTCAATTTTCAAACTGTTGCCACCAAATATTATCGTCATGTATTATATTTAAAGAAACAAAATAGAAGAATCTTCATGAATGTTTCGTGCATTGTGAAAAGACAACGGTACCTAGAGCCATCCAGTTTTAGATAACGTAGTCCTCCAGCCGAACACGGGCACTCGGAAGCCTGAATTTCGAATTTGTTTTACTATCTGTTTGAAATTCTGTAAATTGTAACGAATTTTTTATTAACAAACGCAACGATTTCAAAACAAGCAATAGCAACACTGTTCGGAAAAACATATTTTTATCTCCACAGACTATGTATGAGAAATTCTAAATCTTTAAAAGATTCTAATTTTTTCTGTTTTTAAATATTTTGTGATGTTGCTGTTGAACTGAATTTTATGAGGTTTAATTGTAGAGACATTACGTTATTTGGAAGCATCAGACATGAAAAATGAGCAACGCCTTGGCCGGGAATCGAACCACGGACCTCTCGGTTACGCGTCGAGCATGCAGACCACTACATCACGAAGGCATGCGAAGAAGGCGGGAGAAATACCCTATATACTCCCCCTTTTAAAGGGCGACTGGAGTTTTGGGGACCTAGTCGCCAAATCGCGGTGGTGGAGAATCATCATCCACAAACTTTGTCCCTGTTCGGGCGCCAGTGTAGAGACATTAGGTTATTTGGAAGCATCAGACATGAAAAATGAGCAACGCCTTCGCCGGGAATCGAACCACAGACCTTTCGGTTACGCGTCGAGCATGCAGACCACTACACCACAAAGGCATGCGAAGAAGGCGGGAGAAATACCTTATATAATTGCAAAGAAATGACATTTAATACGTAAAGGTAACACATAAAACGTTCAAAAAAGCGCTTTTGGGGCGTAATATAAAATGTGAAAGCTTTCAGATTTTCTCTTTTTTTAATAGTCTCTTTCTTGTTCAATTAATTTTATCGCTTTTATCTATGGAATAAAACATGTAAATCTATCGCAGTCTATTCGTGTCGAATGCCCGTCGAGAAGTACACTTTCCCTTCCTACAACCCTTTCCTTGCAACAGGAACCAATTCTACAAATCAACTGAGTCGCCGCAACGAAAACCGAATGTGATCCGAAACTGAAATGACGGTAACTCATCACCTTCGATTCAGCTATCCCGAACACGATCCGCCGTAATCCTGGATTTAAATCGTCAGTCCCAAGGGGCTGTACTTCAAAAGTCCCTTCTCCCGCGTCAAATTATTCCAAATTTACAGCCGTTTTCTGGGATCCTGCCCCACTCTGTTCCATTAAGGGCCCACTCGCATCATTCGTGGAACATTCCGGCAGTTCCCCGCATCACTGATCCTCGCTATTAGGCGAAACCATTGATCATCATTACGTCTGTGGTGCTACTGGCGCGGATGAACAAAAGCGTAATGGAGATTTGTGGGAGCCACGAAGAAAACGGCATCACAATTGCGTAACAGAAGTTAGGAAAGAAAAATAAACCAAAAAAAAAAAAAAAGAGAGAGAGAGAGAGAGGAATTTTGGGTCGTTCCTTATTAATGAAAGCTCATTATCGTTTAAATGTTCTTGTGACACGTAAACGTGATGCTAAACATAACGCAAGAATATGCCGCGAATTGAATGTTAGATTAAAATTACATCATCAGATATTTCCTTGCATGTTCTATATATTTTACGGTGAAACACCGAAATCTGGAGAATGTCGACTTTCACCGGTGAATGTCAACATTCACATAGTCGCTTGGTGTATGTCCGAAATATTTTCCAAATACTCTTATTTTTGACTTACACCGGTGAATGTCGACATTCACCATGTACTAATGGTGAATGTTGAATATATGAGAATATTATATTTTCTTCTCCGTCATTCAGTCGCGATAAAACACACAAGTACTTAAAACACACGATATATTCAAAACGAGAAAGGAAAATAATAGAAGTTAAAAAACTTACTTAATTATACAGTACGTAGTAAATGAGAAAATAAAACAATAGTCATAAAAAACTTACTAAATTATGTGATTCAAATCTGATTCATTGCAACGACTTAAACTATTATGAGACTTTGAATTGCTCAAGAGGCCCTCGCTTTTACAACTGCATTGATGGGAAACGGCCAGTCGCCTCTCTTTTCGACCTACACCAGAGCATATCTGTGATGGTCGACATACACCGGTGAGGGTCCGAATGTACAAGAATGCAATGTTATATTCGATCTTTCACCGACGGGTTTGGTGAATGTTGACATTCTCATGTGAAAGTCGACATTCTCCAATTTCGGTCTTTCACAGTAACATATACAGTTACATATACAATGCGTCTTAAAGTATTTTTTAGCTAATTTTTTAACATACTCCAGCAAACTTGACAAGGGGCAGTTGACAGCATTTCTTACATCTCAGCTTGCTTTTGCCTAAAATATCAGTTACGTATGCATAAAATTTTCTATGCGGTTAATTGTCTGCTTTGATCTAGCGGACATGCCGTATAGATTGGAAGGCTAAGCAAAGAACAACAATAAAGTTTCGTTACAGGGAGAGAAAAACAGGGTTAATTTTTTCATTAAACTGCGAGTGGAGGTAAAACTGCAGATTCAGGTTATTTTGAACCTTGATTGAAGAAAAATGAGCATGGCCTTCGCCGGGACTCGAACCACGGACCTCTCGAATACGCATCAAGGGTGCTGACCACTACACCACGAAGGCATGCAAAGAAGGCGGCAGAAATACCTTATGTACAACCTCTTTTAAAGGGCGACTGTGAATCAGGAGACCCAACCTAAAAAACACGTAAAAAATGATCCAAATGGGAACCATGACTTCGTGTCATAACTATTCGGTTATTGCAGTGAAATGCTTATAAAGCGCCTGCGAACAATTTTACTTCTTTGCCTGTCTTCCTTATATATCACTCTCTTACACTGTCATCATTGTGACGTACCATCGGTGTCATCTGGTTACTTCCCGAAATTTGCATATGATTCTTGAAGATGTGTGTAGTGATTTGACAGGTGATATATTTATTTTAGAGTTCGATTTCCGCGTGACTCCGAATTATCCTTAATTTATGGATATGAGTGTATATATTACCGGGTGCAGTCGTGACGTAACGACGTCAAATAAATGCGACGCGTGCAATATTTTTAGTCCAAAGGGGCAATTTGCCCTGAAGGACTATTAAATTCGTTTTGGCATTTTACGTTGAAAACTATAAACGGCGAATCACATTTCAAATTATCGCCTTGTATTACATTTAAAGAAATTAAATAATGAAGAATCTTCATGAATGTATGTACATTTCTCGCATTGTGATAAAACGACGGTACTTAGAGTTATTAGAATTTGAATAATGTAATCTTCCATTGAATATGGCCAGTGAAAGCCCTAATTTGAATTTGCAATTTTTTTATTATCGATTTCATATTTTGTAACCCTTCGACGAATTTTTGATTAAAAAACTGTATTATATATTACTGTAAATTTTGCATTCGAAAAATTTAATAGTTTCCTTTGTTTTTCTTAAACTGCAAAAAATAGCGTAAGTGAATGTACTTCGTTATTCAGTCTGTGTTAAGTAAGCCAATAAACCTTGCATTTTAGAAACTGAATGAGTTAAACTGTACGCAATTTTAATGACAATACTTTTCCTTTGTTTCTTGTATTGTTAAAAGGGGAAAACAGAATTTTAAACATTTGTTTCTTTACTTTATTTAACTTCTACGATATTAATAATTGTTCTTGACATAATTATATTCTAAATATATTATTTATTGTTTGATTAAGCCAACAAAGGATTTTTTTTTATTTTTTATAAAATTACTAGCTTTTACTTGCGACGTCGCTCGCATTCATGTCTTTAAATAAGTTTCAAAGACTATTGAAAAGAAAAGAAAATAATTTGACTTTTTTTTCTTATTACCTGACCAGGATAATCGGGATAAAAGTTTAGTTACTATTACTTATTTTTTAAGTTAAAAATACATTCCGGGCAAAATTTCAGTAAATACTTCCCTTCTTCAATACCTATAGACCGCGGATATTTTGTATATACGCGGAGTGTATCGCCACGAAATCTAGTAAAACTGCTACGTATATTACCTAATGACTGAAAAATGTTTGTGAAAGAAGAGCCAAAAGCCACAAATCCTAAAGGATTTTAAATAATGAATTGAATTAAACAAATAAAAATTAATAAACGCTTAATTAATAAATTTTACGCTTTTATTACTTAACAGGCCATCATGAAATTTTCAAGAAATATTTTTGACATATTAGAAAAGGTTAAAAATGTTTGCGTGGTTTAAGCCACGCATTGCGCTGCGCGCGCAAACAAACTTTTATATAGTTTAACTTTTTGTTATGAAACTTTCAACGTTTAGTGTTTATACAACGATAATCATTTTAAGCTGTAAAACCTATTGCATAGTTTAATTTTCAACAGATAAGTTACATTCTATAGCCTATAACCTTTTCTAAGCTATCAAAAATATTTCTTGAAAATTTCATGATGATCTGTTAAGTAATTACTTAAGGCGTGAAAGCGTAACAAACAAACAAGCAAACACACATTCGCATTTATAATACAGTCAAATACCAAAAATCCGCCGACCTGAAATCCGCACTGCCTCTCAAAATATTGTTACGAATTTCACATTTATTTGGCTATTTATTTAGAATTGTAATTAGATTTGCTTCATGTTGCCTTAGCAACGCAGACGATTTTTGAAGAGAAAGCTACGTCGAAAAAAAAAAATAGCAATAAAAATAAAAGAGCGCGCGCATTTAATGATTAATAAATAAATATCTCGTAATTACTGTTGCCATCCAGAAAAATCTAGAAAAATCGTGATTGTTCTACTGATAATTTAAAAGCTTATAAAAGCCGAGGTGAAACACCTCATCTCAGT
>KK112594.1:225099-252360 GCA_000611955.2 Stegodyphus mimosarum
AAGTTTTAAAAACAAACCTTTATCAGAAAAATGTTTGAAACAACTAAAAAAAAATTAAATATTTTATGCTTTATTAGTATATCTTATTTTTACACGTCTCTATTGTATACGTCCTTAATGCTTTAAAATATTCCTACAATCACTAATATAAATGAATAATATAATATATATAATAATTTAATGCATGTAATAAAATAATGTAATAATGCATATTATCTTACATAATAATTTAAGTAAATGTATCTAGTATGCCTTATTTATTTTGCACTTTTAGTCTGAATATTACGATTTGGCTTTTCTGTCCTGAAATCCGCAAAATCCTAAAATCCGCACAACCTCTGGTCCCAAGCATTGCGGATTTCTAAACTTCTATTGTATTAGTTAGGATTATGAGTTGCTTTGGTTTCTTTTCAAGAAGTCTCTTTGATAGTTGTCGTGCTCTGTGATTACTAACCGGTATAATTTTGGTACCATTTTGTTTCCCGGTTGCGCAGCTTTCACAAACGCTGAAGCCTAAATAACCTTAAAATATACCCTTTATTTCCCATTTTCCTCCGGCACTGAAAAAAGAAAAAAAAAAAACCGCAGAGAGAAGGAGAAGCAAAGCGAAAAAAATTTCTACTATAAGAAGACAGTATATCAAACGGGGTCGGCTTAAGCACGACATTGTTCGGCGATGCATCAAGAGCCGGAATTCAACTGGTTGGATTGAAAGTGTCATTCTATACAACGGAGGACAGCACGGCCCTTAATCTTTCTTGTCCGGACATGTTGGCCTTTAAGAGTGGCTGTCTCGCTCTTCGAAGGCTGTCAAGAGAGGATAGGAGCTGTAAGGCACGCTTTTAACGCTTTGGAGTTGCCATACCTGCCGTTCTCAGACAGCCGATGTGGAAGTATTTTCTCTGATCGCAGAAATCGAGAAGGATTATTCTATTAAAATCTTCGATAGTGGCAGATTATTAAATTGCATACGCTATAAAGAAATTAAATATCATGTATAAATCAGAATAAAACCGAGTTTGGCTGCAGATCTCAAACTAATAGCAACATTTTCCTTTTTGTTTAATAAACGTTATTTTGAAAAAAGCAATTTAAAATATTTATATTTTAGATAAAGGATTTTGAAAATCTGTACTATTAAAATTTGTGGGGGGTCTCTGTTATTATTTCCTCCGGAACGCCTAATGGCAGGCCGCACATTCAATTGAACAATGTTAAACGAATTACGCACACTGCGCATGCCCAGAAGAGAATTTGGCGCAATTTGGCACTTTGGTGTAATTTTAAAAGAAGATAAATATGGTATATGGTTGATATTCTGTTATCTGGAGGTAAACAATTCGGGGTTTTAAAACTTGTTAGGCTGTGCGTTGCTTCATTACTTAGAGTGTAAATATCGATTGTAAACTCCCCAAATTTTCGTTTAAGAAGGATTACAAAACAGGAAACATTACATGATGTTGTTTATGGATTGTACTCGAGCTGAATGTTTATTGATTGTACTCCTGAGGAATAAAAGCAATCGATTACTTACCATGCGTTCCATTCATGAATACTTTAACAATTTAAATGAATATATCTAGTTTAAATTACTGAGTTAAAGCCAAAGAAATTATTACAATTAACTTATACTAAAAGTAATGTTTATGAACAAAATAAACCAAAATGAAATGAAACAGAAGCGAGTGCAATAAGCACAAAAAAGGTGTCTGTAGTAGTGAAATAATAAAGAATTGCAAAACCTGCATGACGAATAGGCTTGTGTAGGGTTGATTATTTTTATTCGTTAGTATTTTCTTCCCCGCCAAAGGTACACTATTGAGCATGCGCAGTAAGCGAAATCCATTATAATTGATCAACTCAATGTGTTGTTTGCCATTACGCCCCCGAAACGGCGGGGAGTTGAATTTCGATACTAGTACCCACGGATTCCAACAATTCGTGGAAGGCCATTTCGACAATTTCCATCTTTGTACAACTTTAACTAGCGGAAATATTAATTAAAAACTCTGAAAACGCTCCTTTTCGCCCAGTGGCAACAGTGTTGCACGCTGAGAAAAAATCTGATTTATTTCGATATGTGTTTCCACCGCTCGCTTTCAAATCATAGAGATTATTAATAACAAATTTCTAAGTTTAAAAAAATATGAAACAAAAATAGCATCGCCAAGCATAAAATATATTATTCCCGATTCAAACATTCCTGGTAAACCCTTTTGATTACTTCCATCTTTGTACGACTTCAATTAGTCGAGATATTAATTAAAAATGACGAGAATTACGCAACGCCTCAGATAAACTGCTGTCAAAAAATCCAGCTAGTAGCGTGGCCTTTAGCAGGCTGCACACGCTGTGATTGTACGATGTATAAGTTTCCTTTAAATACTATCTCTTTGTACCTCATGTGAATACACGAGAAGTAGAAATTAGAAATCTGGAAGAAAAACAGAAAACGAGAAAGGTATTAAAGGTAAAAAATGTAAATAACTGGTTAGTAAATCTAAATAAATACTTCGAAAATTATGTTTGAATTTAAGAGGAAAGAAACTTTCCTTAGGCAGTACAGAATTCATTTGCAGAAGAGTTAATACACTGCGTACAAGTTCTTAATATAAATAAAAAACTGGGGTTTATTAATTCCAATAATAGCTCTAATTTTTGTTTTAATCTGATAAAATAGAGGTATTATAAACCGTATGAATTAGATATTTCAATATATCAGATTGCTTATTTTGATTAAAAATAAAAAAGATCGAAAAAAAAATCTGAAATGTTTCAGATTTTAAACTACGTCCAAGGGGGCGTTTTTTTAACATTTTGTGTGTTACCTTTATTTATTAAATATCATGTTCTTCGGACTTGAAACATAAAATTCAGTAAAGAACAATATCGCAAAATAATTTTAAACTGAGCCTATCTTTAGAATTTCCTATACACAGTCTCAAACACTGGAGATAAATTTTTTTTTTCTGTACAGCGTTGCCATTGCTCGCTTTGAAGTCTTTGAGTTTGTTAATCAAAAATTCGTTAGCGTTTTACAAAATATGAAACCGATAATAAAACAAATTCCAAATTTCAAATTTGGGCTTCCAGATGCCCGTATTGGCAGCAGGATTACATCATTCAAAATTGGATAGCTCTAGGTACCGTCGTTTTATCACGATGCGAGAAACATACATACGTTTATGCACATTCCTTCATTATTTAATTTCTTTAAATATAATACAGGGCTGCAAACTTGGTGGCAACAGTTTGGAAAGTGAACCGACATTTAATATTTCCGACGCAAAATCTCAAAACGAAAACAATAGTCCTTCAGGGACAAAGCCACTTTGAACTAATAAATATTTTAAGAAGTAGGATTATCCTAAAATGATTCAATTAATAGTTAATAATATTTAGGTTTTATCTAAGTGATAAAGTAAAATCTTATCGTTTAAACCTCACGAACTATTTATAACTAAAGAGCGCGAGTGATTGATAACATAATGTAGCGATTATAACCATCTTGAAGAGATTTCGAACGTAAAAAAATTTGATTGGGGTAAAATTAAATATTATAATGCATATACTGCGCTCCGTTGCTCCTAAATTCAATAGAATGTATTAAATTTGAGTTAGAAAGATTAGTATAATAATTTAATTATAATCTGTTATCGTTTAGCAAAACATGAAACTTTGTTGAGACATTGTATGTATGATATTCTCGTTAAAAGAGTTTAGACAGATTTGTGCTTCACTGGGGAATGTGGATCAGTTTTTAAAGCATGTCCGCAACTCATAAAACTTCAGAGCGCCAACTCACTAAATTCTCAAATGCGTCATAAACGAATATTGATGACAACATTAAAAGTGAATTTTAAGATATGTCTGTATTATAACAACTGATGATTCTTATAAGAATCATCAGTTGGGCCGTCACGTGTCTTTTACATCAAATATATGCTATCGCTTGTTATTATTAGTCATCAACTACTATCTACACTATTAAAAAATCTCTGCGCCTGTGTCTGTTTGGTTGTTTGTGATATTATCTCCTCCTGAACGAGGAGGAGTTGAGCCTCGAGGTACCCCCCCCCTCGGATTCCAAATATTAGTGGGAGTTATATTATACTCCCTTCCCGGTAAGGCAAAAATACATAAAAATTCAAACCGTTTTCGTTAAAAATTGAAAAATATAGGAAAACATAAAACACCAAGTACAGTCAAAACAGTTAAAAAAAACAATTTTTGCAATAAAATTACAATTTGTACGCAAAAACCAGCTAATAAGTTAAAATGATAATTCAAGAATGAATCAAGCATAATTTAATTCCCAATAATGAAAGAAGACGTTGTTTTGTTATTGAAGCTTAGTTTTTCTAGATTGGCAACAAAGCCACTATTCTACTAAGTTTCAAATGTAAACAAATATGCCGCAATCACATAACGAAGAATTAGGCTTAGCCGCACTTAAAGAACTTTTAAAATGTTGATGATTCCACAATTATTGCATGCAGGTTAATTAAAGGCATAAAAACCTTAACCGAAAGATAAGAACAACATAATTCAATCACTTTTAAAGCCCAAAATACGCAATTTACAAACTTATAAGAATAAAGAAACTGAGCTCACTGAGCCGAATAAGAGAGTGGATATATACTTTTGGTGCGGCCGACTGCAACCAAAATGTGAAGTGCACATCTACATGTTATAGCAGGCCTATATACAAAATTTCAACGTTCTGAGTCTCCTCGTTTTTGAGTTATGCGAAATACATACATACATATGTACAGACGCCACGAAAAAAACTCTTCAGGATCCATTTTGAATCAATCTTATAATTATTTTGGGGAAAAAGAGTCTTTTATTCTGTCGTTACATACGGATGTCACTTAAAAACATCGTTAAATTGCATTCGGTAGTGGTCAAAATAGGCATTTTCGTTGAAATATGGTACCCGAAATTCTTCGCGATTACAATACTTCCTTTTTACTTCGTACAAGGAAGTAAAAGCCCACCAGCTTGCAAGAAATATAACAAAATGCCACATTATTTCTCAAAGATATTTGTACAATATCACGCAACATAAACAGTAGCTATATTTTAAACTACTAAAACTTTAAATAGAACGCAATCCAAAGCACTGAGAAAGCTAATCCGAACACAAAATTACAGTAGCTAAGTAAACAATAACAGTTCTCTTAAACAACTACAAAGCTCAGATGTTTCTGTCCGTCTTTTATAGCATTTTAAATCGGCCGCGCGAGACAATGCTAGTAATTTCTGGTAAGCAAAAAGAGTAAAATTACGGTTACGGCTCGTCAATTACATTTATTCAAATTAAAAATAAATTGCGGGGATAAACTTTTATTCAATGTTAAATGCACGTGCTCTTGTATTTTTACTTTTCCGGGTTAGCTTTCTCTTAAAATTTGTCACGCGCTGCATTGCACTAGGGGAATGAAACAAATTAAATTATAATTCTATTAAAAATATCTAACTAAATGCAAAATTCGTAACAATATGTTTGGGGCTACTTTTCCGAACTATGAACTATAGCAAGCGATAACATTGCTAATTCGCTGCTTTCTAACCTGTCTAACCTAACTCATTTATTCGGCTTTTATTGTGCAATTTTTTACATGACTCGTTTTAAATTCCTTTTTTTTAATGACACATATTACTTTGTAAGGTTTTAGTTAAACTAACAAAGTTTTATTTTAATTTGAATCTTTCTATCTCTTCTCAGTTTCAACTTCCCGTTAGAAGAAGCACGCGTTTTCAGCTTATGCTAATTTGAAGTGGAGCCAACGACTATTTAAACCATAGGTAGAAACCTCTCAGTGTGAGGCCAATTCTTTGTTACGCTTCTCCTGCCTGGAACACAGCTACCTGTAAACAACTTTATCACCTGCAAGTCGTTCAGAATAAATTCCTTCGAATAATCACAGATGCCCACTTTCTTATAAGAAACGAACTTCTTCACAGAGATCTCAAGTTTGACTATATAAAGAAATCAAACGATAAATTTTTCAACAAAGCTGTGCAGTGTGACTTTGTGAATTACTCCCAGATATTCGACTATGAAGTCCTTTCAGAAGACAAATTTATTCGTCCATTAGCTGCTCACGCAATCATAAATGGAGTCTGACAAGAGCACTCACGACAACTCCTCGTTGGTAGTTGCTTAACTTTCTTTCACATTTGTATAGTTGTTTTAATTCTTCCTTATACCTGTGTAATTATATCTTAGTGCATATCAATTATTGGAATTTTGTAGCACCTTTTGAACTATTATTCGTATATTGACAAGATTTTTGTCTTCTTTTCAATGTCAGATGAATTGCTTACTCCGCAGATCTGGTCTTGTCGTTTCTCTCGCGATGTCCTAGGCCTCCTTTTCTTTTTTCTTCTGCCTCCGTCTTCTCTTCCGAGATTCACCCACGTCCGGATTCTGTTATGTCATGTGCCCTAGGGCTTTATTTCAAGAACCGGCATCGCTGCCTAGGCAGTAGCCCGGTATAGCTCTTATCCAGATATCCAGGTTCTTTCCCTTTCTAGATATTTTGTCCTCCTGAGGGACCTGTAGCTTCCCTCGAAATCGATTGTGTGTTTTTAGTAAATGTACGCCAAATACAAGGTTGTGTCAGCGAATATGAATATCAGTGAAGGTTAGGGACTTGATACCCGTTTCTTGTTCCTTTTTTCCTAGGAAATTAATAGTAGATTTTGATTTGCGGCTGCTTGCTTTTTCGTGATGCAGTTCTACTGATTGATGACGCTGTGGCTAAAGAGAATGTATTTCATATTTAAAAACTGTGTATCGGATATGTTCCTGATAATATGTGGAATTGATCTGAGCATATTTCAGTTTCTTCTCCATGTTTTAAGATCTTATTCTCCTCTTTGATGATTACGATGAATCTCTTTTTAGTTCCATCATTTAAAATGCAATCAAGATTCATCTACTATGACAACATTTTTCCATTTCTGTCCGGCTCAGTGTTTCTCGTAAAGGATTCTGAGTTCAGAATATGTCGTGGAGAAAGACAATGCACCTCATGTTTTTTTGCCTGTTTAAGATTCGCATTAATCCGCATTTTAACATTATTTGTGAGCATTTTAATTATTTTGCTACTATCCTTTGACTTGAGGAATTTCTTCTAATATTAAAAATCTTACCTTCGCAAACTTCGAAACATTCCGTTTTTCCTCGGATATTTGGAACAGGTTTTCCATTTGAAGTCAAACTTTAAAGTTTTTTTTTCTTTCTTGGTTACAGTATTATCTATCGTAGCTTTAGATATCGAAATACTATGGCTTTCACGTATTTTGTAATTACTAGATACGAACAATATTTTTCTGAAAGAGCACAGACATGATCTTACATCTATTGCTCCTTTAAGACAGCCATTTTGGATGTAAACAAAACTGTCAAGATGATAATTAATATTTTCGAAAATATATCTCAAGTTAAAAAACAAATTTCTAAGCAAATGAGTAAAGCAAAATCTTCAAAAAAACGTACTAAACTGAACAGCCTTTTTTATTTTCAACTCTAAAACTGAACAGCTCTTTTATTTTCAACCGCTTTGTAACACAATAAACGTTCTTCCTTATTTCTGAAGCAAGAGCAAATGGATTACTTTGAGGTATATGTGATATATTTGAAATGCGAAAATACTTCATTATTTCCAAGAATTTGTCCCTAGGCATTGTTTCAATAACGAATTTTGGGCGCCAAGGTTTGAACTATAAATTCAAAACTGAACGTACTTCGGCAAACAAAGCAGCAGAAGACCCTGCTTTCAGATTTTACATTACGACCAAAGGGGCGTTTTTTAACGTTTTGTTTGCTAACTTTATTTATTAAATATCATGTTCTGCGCACATAGACCATAACATTCATTTCAACAGCAATATCGCAAAATAATTTTGAAATGAGCATTATCTTTAGAATTTCCGATGCATAGTTTCGCGCGCTGGAGATAAATATATTTTTTTTCGTACAGTGTTTGTTGCCATTGTTCGCTTTGAAATCGTTTGTGAGTTTGTTAACCAAAAATTCGTTCGTTTTTAATTCTTTAAAGGTTTACAAAATTTTAAAATAGATAATGAAACAAATTCGAAATTAAAAATTGGTGCTCCCGAGTTGCCATTTTCTGTGGGAGGACTACGTTATTCAAAAGTTGATTGCTGTAGATACCGTCGTTTTTCTCACAGTACGAGAAACATTCACACATTCATGTAGATTCTTCATTATTTAGTTTCGTTAAATATACTACATGACGACAATATTTGGTGGCAACAGTTTGAAAAGTGAACCAACGTAAAAAGTGAAACGACGCATAATGCCGTTTTGAGACTAATAACTCTTTGGGTCTAAGGCCTCTTTGGTCTTAAAAAAAAGAGAAAAATGAAATATTATGAAATAACGTGGCAAACGGTCTCCAATGGGGAAGATTGGTAATATATTCAACAATAAAATTTTGCAAACGTCGTTAAATATGAAAGCCTTCAAAACATCTTTGATTATGATTTATGTTAAATCTCGTTAATACTTTTTAGAAAAGATATATTTGTTAGGTTATATGAATTAATGAAATATTCTGAAGTTTTGTTACAGTTAACATTTTTGGATTCGTATTTTGCACCTCGTGTTTTGCTTTTCAGGACACAAGGTAAATTTGCTTCTTACTCATTATTAAGAAATTAGATTGTAGGGTTCAGTTCTTTAAATCTATAGTTTTGACTAAGAACCCCACGAACACTTGACAAGCGAATAATCGCTGTGCTAATAAGTGCGTGAACAGAATACTTAAGACTAGAGAAGGGTTTAAAACCCTTTATTATTCAATATATTTACAATCAGTTCCGGCTTGGAACTTTACTATAAAGCCGCCACTCGGGCTTGAACTTAAATACTAATAATTTGAACTGAAACTAGCTTAACTAAAGCTCTAAAATAATATAGCCGAAGCTATCAGAATCTATCTAGTTGGCCCCTAAGTATTCATTGAATCGGCGAAGCCTAGCAAGGGCCTAGATACGGCCGAGCGTAGTAACAGCTAAGAGAGATGTGGCCAGAAGACAAACGCGCGCTAGCCAGGAAATCAGACTCTCTCTCTTGAAGTCGGTTAAGTCACGACTTAAATAGTACTCATTCTCATTTGCATTCTCTGCGTTTCTGAATTTACATTCTGGCACGAAATCTAGAAATATTGCATTTTTTCAAAGTATTGAAGCTAAGAAATGGAAATAGAAGTAGCCGCTGTTTCATTATGAAGAAATGAAAAAAAAATCTAAACACATAAATCTTGTAATATCTATGCTTTCTTTCATATTTATAACGATAAATTTATTATGATTTCGTATTTATTCTACACACCATGACAGATTCCAATTTCAAAATACATGTCGGGAGAAATGCGCATTGGTTAACTTTTTACGAATTAAGGCAGAAAAGAGTTTTCCCTCGTTAAACTGTTAAGGGTGCCATTATTCACAGAGTCCAAAATGTCACTGCTGGATGAGGAATTTACGTTTTCCTGAATCCCTGCAGTATTTTACTGTCTTCTCCTTCCCTATAAAAGGGAAAATGCAGCTAAAAAAATGTGAGAGATAATGTTTTTAATTTGATTTTTACGCTTCAGAGTCAAGCCCAGATTTACATTTCTTTTGTGTTTTTGAGCACTGGAGTATGTTCAGGGAGTCGTTTCCGCATTGAATATAAGCGAGGCGTGAACAACCTGTTTTCATGAAAAGAAAATGTTTTCTTTCCTTCGGTCAGGTATTAAAACAAATTAGATGATTAAACACTCTGAATTGTTCTAATTAAAACTAGTCCTAGGAAGATGAAGTTTACATTTTTTGGGAAAAGAAATGATTTCTTTTTTAAGCATTTTAGTCACGTTAACTGCAGTGAAAATGTTTCATAAAAAATCGGTGTGAATACAGAAAAATAATTTTTTTATGCGTAATAAATATTTACTTTTCGGTCTGTTGTCAAACTTTTGTTAAAATTATTCATCGTCAGAAAAGAGAATTTGACCAATTAATGATAATTTTTTAGACATTGATAGCCTAGAATAATGTTACCTGCCATTTTAATTTATGTAAATAATACTTTGAATGTAAGTAAATGCGAAGTATTAATCTTTCAAATTATTAATTTTCAAATTGTTAATTTACTCACATATTGCATATTCTATCTATTGCACACTCTATATAAAATTATAAAATTCTATTCTATTGCACACTCTATATAAAATTATAAAATTTATGATATTACGAAGCAAACTTTAGACCAGAAAATTTTAAATCCGATCTAACAATGTTAAGGGTAATTTAAACACACTTCTACGAATTTTTTACATAAATACGTAATTTTAGTAGAACTGTAAGTAAAACTGTTTCATTACTTTTGTAACACGAAAAATCTAAAGAGAAGCTATGCCGGAAAAGTAAGAATACAGGGGACAAGTGCATTAACATTGAATAAATGAATATCTCATTAATTTGGAAAGCAATTGCAAAAAGTCGCCAAATCTGGCGAATATTTGGCGACATTTTGGTTCCATACCTGTATTACCGTGATATGCGTTGAAATTGAATAAATGTAATTGAACACTATCTTAGCGGTAACCGTCGTTCAACACTTGTATTGCTTTGCGATAATTTCGAGATGAAAGCGTACTAGAAATATCTCGGCGACTGCGTGAAAACTATACAAGGCTGGAGATAGAGCATCCGCTCTCAGTTGCTTAGTTATTGTCGTTGGAGTTGTTAGTTCCGCGTGAACTGAGATATTCGAGTTAGCTTTCTCTTTAATTGGGCTTTGAATTGTGTTGTGTTTAACGCTTTTAGTAGTTTGATGCGTAACTACTGATTGCCTTCTGTGGTACTGTGAACTCCTGTACGAGTACTTATGCAGAAAATTCCAGAAATCTAATGTGTTTTTTTGATAAAATAAATTTGTTTTAACCTCGCATCGGAACTATGTGTATTCAATCCATTAGGAACCCGTACGCACGGAACAATATATTATTCGTGAATCTATTTATTCAGATGTTTCCGATGTTCAGAAAGGTTGTAATTTAGACTTTGTTTCTCCACCTTTTCTTCTGTTATTTCGCTACACTGCCAAATACTCACACATTTATGTTCGAAATGTGCTTTGAAATCTTTACTGAGCGAATGCGCCTGTTTTTCTATCAGCAACAAGGTCATAGGATATTGCTTAAGACACATGAATAAGAAATGCTTACAGATCTGATCTGATTCAGATGAGAGGGATAAATAAGAAGAAAAGTGCTTTAAACAATACGCGACGGATTTTAGGAAAACCTAAAATATCTAACCATGTTATGAATATATCACGGTTAACTGAGTGTAAACTACTATAGACATTAGTTTTATTATCTTAGTTCAATAAATATCTAGTTTCAGCATTTTGGAGAGATGTTCAGGATTTGAAAGGACGGCTTTAGAGTTTTCTATCATTTAAACTTCTGAAAAGCCCTCATTGACAACTACACACTACTTGTTTCTTCATTGGGTGTTGATAGCCGATGGACTGAGCGGTAGTTAGCCCTGAGGTAGCCTTTTGACACAAAACGGGGCTTCATATTTTGCACAGTTTTCTTAAATATCGCTCACAATGAAGTTATTAAAGTTTCTTTCCAAATAATACAAAATTTTAACAATGCATTTCAGAGCCATTTATAGCTGAACTCCGACAGATATTGAGGTTATTTTCAGGCAACCTTCAGGCAACTTTCAAGCATTTCCTTTTGAATTACGTAGCGTATTCGGAAACTAAGTACCGTTTCATTCTAGCGCCGTCGCAGCGCTGTGGTAGGCGTCCCGCGCATGCGCACTAGTCTTTCTTGTTCACGCACTTTCAATTTTCGCCATTTTGGTTGCTCTATGTTGTGTTTTCAGTTTGCTGTGCACATTCAAAATATTCAAGACAATTAGTTCTCCCGCCGACTGTGAGATTCGTGCCGTGATTAAATTTTTGAACGCGAGGAATGTTAAACCGGCCGAAATTTATCGTCAAGTGACAGAAGTTTACGGTGAATACGCGATAAGTGATGAAATGGTGAGAACGTGGGTAAGAATGTTTAATGCAGGTCCACGCCGAGGCTCGATTTGGTAAGGAAAGTTGATGAAGCAATTCATGAGAACAGACGCTTCACAATGACAACTCTTTCAGAGGCATTTCCACAAATTTCAGGTACTGTTTTGTTCGAAATTGTGTCTGACCGCTTGAATTATCGCAAACTGTGTTCCCGATGGGTTCCAAAAATGCTCACTAATGTTCACAAAACATTCAGTAAGGGAATTGTGTTGCTCCATGACAATGCTCGGCCCCATACTGCTGGTGTCACTTAATCGTTAATACGACAGTTTCATTGGGAGCAGTTCGATCACCCGCCGTACAGCCCAGACTTGGCGCCGTCCGACTATCACTTGTTTCTGCACATGAAGCGCGAGCTTGGTGGCAAGCGCTTTGGATCTGACGATGACACGAAAAATGCTGTGGAGTCGTGGTTATCGAAACTGGCGGAAGTTTCTTTGACGATGGTATACAAAAACTGGTCACCCGCTATGACAAGTGTTTGATCATTGGCCGAAACTATGTTGAAAGATAGTTTAAGACATGTATTTTCATGTAAATATAAAATTGGATTCGAAAAAATTGTTTTACTATTTTTTTTTTCAAAACGGTACTTAGTTTCCAAATACGCCTTTGAAGTCCCATCCATAAAATCGCTCAATTATACCCCAGTGGAACTTTTAAACCGAAAATTTAAATTAAAAAAACAACACCTGTAGAGTCTTCTAGCATGTTTTACAATCATACACTGTAGAACCTACTGAAAAAACTAAACCTAAACTCAGCATATAAATCATACCGCCAATATTGGCAAACCGGTAAAATTAAGGAACAATAAAAAAAACCAAATAAACTAATTAATCGAATTTTAAAAAACTGAGAAGCTCGCCCTAAACTCGTCCTCCGAGGAAGAGGATTAGTTAAATCTTGCTACGCACCATTTAGTTTAGAGGCCAACCTCGCGTTGATAGCTCTGTCAGCAACGACTACTTAATTTCTTATTAGTTTTAGTTTAAATTATCCGATTGTTCAGTTTAGACCCAAGCGGCGGTCATTATTTTCTGTATCCCTCCCGAGTTGGGAAGTGGCTGTAAATAATTGTGTTTTAATAAAAGAGGATTTAAAATCCTTCTTACGTATAGTTATTCTACCACTTAATCACAGTTTCCTACCACAGAACATAGCTGCATTCAGCTCCCTGTTCAAGATCAGGACTTAAAGATTTACACGAATATGTTCCTCAAGAATATGCACCGAACACTCAGTCCTGACAATGTACAGTTTTCTTAGTAAGAGAACTTGCAAAACTTTTCATTTTTTGCCTTTTTATTATTAAGTTTATATGAATTAAATTTATTAATTAAATATCATGTTCTTCGCCCTTAACCCAACTAAAATTCATTTGAATAGAAAACCACAAAATATTTGAAAACAACATATCTTTAGAATTTCCGATAAAACTGACTCCCGCGCTGAAGATAACAGTGTTTTATTCCATACAGTGTTGCCACTGCTCACTTTTATGAATCGTTGAGTTTGTAAAAAAATTGATTAAAAATTTATAAAATATGAAATATAAAATTCGAAATTTAAAATTACGGCTTCCACGTGCACATGTTCCGGTGGAGGATTACTTTATTCAAAATTTCGTGGCCCTAGGTTCCGTCGTTTTTTCACAGTGCCAGAAACATACATGTATTCATGCAGACTCTTCATTATTTAGCTTCGAAGACTAATAGCCCATTCGGGCTAACGCCTATCTGGGCTAATAAAAGATTTATGCCTCACTACATTTTCTCAGTTAAGGTTGAATGAAATACCTTTGCCTTTTAAAATATAATTAAACATGTTTAACTTTCAGTTTTCTCACTTGCTTTTAGGCTATTACACAGAAAAACGTTCTTTTTAATTTTATTACGGTTCATTGAGCAGGAACGAACCATATTAATGGATTTACTATGGATATTAATGGATTGCGTTAGAATGTCATAATTCCTTTTAAATGTTTTGACAAACTTCCGAAAAACATCTTTCCTAGTAGTACTAGAACTAATTAGATATAACTAATCTTCACTCTTTTCATTGGTATTTTAAATGGCTAAAACTGATTGAAAAATCTAAACTTATTATAAACAAGAAACATTCTCTTTTTTACTGCTTTAAAGAAATGCTTTCCGGAAACAATTTTTCTAATAATGCGTACATTTTCCAATACATGAAATTTATTAATTGAAACTACTAAATTTACTTTCGAACATATTAAATTTGTTTTATTAAATTTATACGAGCTTATGTACATATTACACTAATATTTTCACAAGATTGTTTAAACATATGTTACAAAATCACGTGTTTATTTATCACTCGAACAGCTTTTATTAAATTCGTAATTTCAAGGAAAAATTTATCGAATTGACGAAAGAAGGGATAGGAGGTAATAAACCTCATTTGTAAAAGAAAAATATAAAAATAAAAATTATGACAATTATCACAATCCATTATAATTTTTGCGAAATAAAACAAATTGCTAAGAATCGCAATTCTAAAATTTCCTTTGACATCGGAAATTTGTCATCTAATAATTCGATTACACAGCTTTTATTATAAAATTTAATAAAAGCTGTGTAATCGAAATTAAATTATCGAAATTACGAATTTAATAAAAGCAGTCTCTAATATTTCGTCTAGTTTTTCATTAAAGTATCGAAAATTAAAATATATTTAGGAAAATAAATATCATCATTCAACATTATCATAGATGTAAGGTTTATCCCAATTTTAATAACAGTTATTATAAGTTTATGCATCTTTCCTGTCATTTCTAGCCCACCAGCGGCCAAGCGGTAAAGACGCTGAACACTGGTAGATCGGGCCGAGGCTCGAATCACGCGAACGGGCTGGCTGCATGGGCGTTTTCATGGTTTTCCCCATGTGTAACGTGTATACGAGCCAGTTTCCCTTAGAGATTCCTCCACAAAGGCATCCTTCCCTTTAGGCAGATAGCCCTCGTGTGCTACGCCATAATTGAATAACCTAACCTTTCCTGTCTTTTCTAGTTTCAGCTTACAATTTCCTACCAGAATGTATTTTCAGAAATGCGGTTAATGCAAATGAGTAAAGAGTAGTGTTTAAGAAATTAAATGTCATAAAAATAACATACCCAAAGTTGCATTTATTTATCTTTTCAAATCTATAATCTGTTTTCCATTAAACACAGAATTCAAATTTTTAATAAAGTTTTTTCTTCTTAAGTGTAAAAGATAAATGAACATAATAAATTTTCGAGAGATTATTTTAGGATTCAGATTCTGATTCAAGAATATTTAGGAAGAGTTTCACCTGTGTTCATAATAATGTTACTGAACGAAAACTTGTAAAAGAATATTTAATAAAATAAGTTTTCTTAAGAAAGGATGTAAGGTTTAGCCTAATTTTAATAACAGTTAGTTTAACTTTCTGCCTCTTTCCTGCCTTTTCTAGCTTCATCTTACAATTTCCTACCAGAATTTATTTTCATAAACGTGGTTAATGCAAATGAGTAAAGAGTAGTATTTAAGTCGATGTTTCACCGATTTCGTTAGAGAGCCCGAATTCCTGACTAGCGCGCGTTTGCCATTTGGTTACGTCTCTCTGAGCTATTACTACGCTCGGCCGTACTTTAGGCCCTTGCTTGGCTTCGCCGACTTCATTAAGATTTAGGGGTCAACTACTTAAAATCTTGATAGCTTCGGCTATGTCTTTCAGTTAGCTTTAGTTAAGTTTAATTCCATATCAATTTAAGTTCAAGCCCAAGCGGAGGCTTTGCTGTACGTACCGAGTTAGGAACTGATTGTATTTATTTTGAGAAATAAAGGGTAATTAACCCTTCTTAAATCTTACGTCTCTGTTACCACACTTAAACGATTATTCGCTTTATAGTGTTTTTGGGCTTTCAAGGATCGAACACTGAATTAAATGAGTAAAACACCACAAGGTTAATCAGTAAATCAAGTGAGATGTCATATCATTGCTGTCATACGTCACAAGTTCTGAACTATAGTAGATAGGTTATATTATCCGGAAACAGGAATGAACGCCATTATTTTTTAAATGTCATTTAATGCACAATGAAATGTAAATAAAGTAGAAGTTCAGAAATCCGCAATGCTTCGGACCAGAGGTTGTGCGGATTTCAGGACAGAAATGGCGAATCATAATATTCAGACTAAAAGTGCAAAATAAATAAGGCATATTAGATACATTTACTTAAATTATTATGTACAGTAATATACATTATTACACTATTTTATTATATGCATTAAATTATTATATATATATATTTATTATATTATTCATTTATATTAGTGACTGCAGGAATATTTTAAAGCATTAAGGACATATACAATAGAGACGTGTAAAAATAAGGGATACTAATAAAGCATAAAATATTTCATGATACAGGTTTGTTTTAAAACTTTAGGTGCTCCAGAGTAAGTTTTTTTTTTGTAAATTCTACAGGGTCATAATCTCTTGCTCTGTGACACAGCTCTGTTGTTCTAAATATTTTAGGTACTTTTCACCATGTTTCAAACCCTCATTAAAAGATATTTTCTCACTCCTTTCACATTCATTATCTGTGTCGGTGTCGGAATCGTTTTCTTGCTGTGGCGAGTTTCAGAGCCAAAGATTTTATCATACGTTATCTGATATGCTAGTGTTGGCTCATCTGAACACATCATCCACACTAAAAACCTCTTTTGGGGTAAGCTTTTTTCCTGCCACTAACACAGAATCATTATTATTCGTTAATTATGACGTCATTATGGGATAAATATTTTTTTTCACTATTTCATTCTCCATTCTGCGGTTTCTGGAATCTATAAATTCATTGTTTATATTTTGAGAGGCCCAATGCGGATTTCAGGTCGGCGGATTTTCGATACTTGACTGTATAAATCGGAGGGTTTTGAGACATACGCTTATTTCGTCGAAATAAACTCCATAGCTTGTTTTATTGACTTATTTGTATTATTCTTATTTTCGAATACTTTCACAATGCCACTGAAAAATTCTGCTGCTAACAAAGATAATAACAGTATCTAGAAGATCTTAGAAATTGTCTTCTAGAGATAGCAACAAAAAACTTCTTACATGTCCGTGAAGTATCCATAGAAAGTATATTAGAAAACCTACCTGAATTTTTATGAGTTTCCGAAAAAAATATCAGCCTACTCATAACCAAGTTAAGACAAGATCACTCTACGTTTGTACAACTTGGAATCGTGCTACATGTTCGGATGATTTTATTATTCTCCCATGAAGTGATAATAAGAGCTAATTTCCTTTAGAAAGATTTCTATGAACGCATCGGTCCGCTCAGGCATTAATTTGTCGCGTTTTTTGCTGCATTTATATAAACAAACAAATAACAAAAAAGGGAGAAAGTAAGTAAAGAAAATATGAAAGCTTTCAGATTTTATATTGCGCTCAAAGCCGCGTTTTTTGTGTTACTTTTATAAGGTATTTCTCCCGCCTTCTTCGCATGCCTTCGTGGTGTAGTGGTCTGCATGCTCGCCGTGTAACTGAAAGGTCCATGGTTCGATCCCCGGCGAAGGCGTTGCTCATTTTTCATGTCTCCTGCTTCGAAATAGCCTAATGTCTCTACACTGGCGGCCGAACTAAAAAGGTGGTGGATGATGATTCTCCACCACCGCGATTTGGCGATTGGGTCCTCAAAACCCCAGTCGCCCTTTAAAAGGGGAAGTATATAAGGTATTTCTCCCGCCTTCTTCGCATGCCTTCGTGGTGTAGTGGTCTGCATGCTCGACGCGTAACCGAGAGGTCTGTGGTTCGATTCCCGGCGAAGGCGTTGCTCATTTTTCATGTGTTCTGCTTCGAAATAACCTAATGTCTCTACACTTTATTTATTAAATAGCCTGTTTCTCGTACTTCAACCATAAAGTTCAATTGAACACCAATATCGCAAACTAATTTAAAAAGAGAACTTCGGATACACAGTCTCGAGCGTTGGAGATAAAATACGTTCCTCCTCCCTCCTCCCGTACAGTGTTGCCATTTCTTGCTTTGAAATCGTTGAGTTTCTTAATGAAGAACTCATTAATGCTTTATAAAATATGAAATATATGATAAAACAAATTCCAGATTTAGATTTCCAGATGCTTATTTTCGGCTGGAGACGTACAATATTTAAAATTTAACAGCACTGATACATGCACTGATGCAGATTCTTCATTTTTTAATTTCTTTAAATATAATACAGGTCGATAACTTTTGGTGGCAACAATTTGAAAAGTGATACAGTCGTTTATAGTGGTTCAACGCAAAATCACAAAACGAAAATAAAAAAAAAAATTGAAAGGTTTCAGATTTTAAATTACGTCCAAAGGGGCGTTTTTTAAACGTTTTGTATGTTACTTTTATTTATGGAATATCCTGTTCTTTCCGTGTAAACCATAAAATTCAGTTAAAGAACAATATCGCAGAAAGATTTTAAACTGAGCCTATCTTTAGAATTTCCTACACACGGTCTCACGCACTGCAGATAAAAATGTTTTTTCTGCACAACGTTGCCATGGCTGGCTTCGAAATCCTGGAG
Source organism: Stegodyphus mimosarum (assembly GCA_000611955.2). Classification (NCBI taxonomy): domain Eukaryota; kingdom Metazoa; phylum Arthropoda; class Arachnida; order Araneae; family Eresidae; genus Stegodyphus; species Stegodyphus mimosarum. The sequence continues at coordinate 243,798 of KK112594.1, forward strand.
TTTGTTCATCAAAAATTCGTTAAAATTTTACAAAATATGAAATCGATAGTAAAACAAATTTCAAATTTGGGCTTCCAGATGCCCATATTCGCAGTAGGATTACGTCATTCAAAATTGGATGGCTCTAGGTACCGTCGTTTTATCACAATGCGAGAAACATACATTTATGCACATTCTTCTTTATTTAATTTCTTTAAATATGATACAGGGCTTATTTAATCAAAATATTTAGTGGCAACTCAGACTTTTGAAATTTTCGACGCAAAATGCCAAAACGAAATTAATAGCCCTTCTGCGCTAACGCCCTTTGGGCTAAATATTTGAAATTATGACGTCGGAAAGCTCCAGCCATTGCAACACTCTATCTAATCTTTGCTAATCTAATAAAACTGCATTTTATTACAAAGCAAAAGTTATGGAAAATTTCCTGCAACATATTTTTTAATAACAGTAATTTATTATGAATAAGGATTTTTTTGTGACTGGTTTATTTGCAGTTCGTAATGTTGTATCACAATAAAAGTTTTTCAGATACATTTAACACTGTGGCTTCAGTTCAGATATTTTTTGTCCATCCATTTAAAATCTTACAACCAAGAGGGATTTCCATAAAACTAAATAACGATTTTAATGGTGTAAAAAAAAGAGAGTTTAGTAGACCATTGATTAATAGCTGCTGTTAGATATTTCACGTCCTCAAACACTTACCAGTTCGAAGAATACAATACACGCTACGTTAAAGCATACCTGCAAATCCCCTTAAGGTATTCCCCAGTGAGTGATAAGAGAGAAAAAGTATTCTCGTATCCGCCTGGTTTATCTTTTTGTTTTCTTATCACTTCCCAGTTTATAGCCAACAAAAACAAGAACGGCGGAGAACGAAATTGTTTTCTAGCGTCTTTTGCATTTTCCACTCTTACTGTTTTCTTGGATGCAGAAGGAAAGCGGAATATAGCCCGGAATTTGTTTTTCCATTTTTTGTGCCGAGAACGCGTCGACTTAATTTATTAATATGATCAAAATATTTTTGCCGTTTTCTTATTAAACTATCAAAAAAAAGTTAAATGAAGTGGTAATGCATGGTGTTTATATTAAATTCTTCCTTTAACTATTACAATAAATTCTTTCCGAAAGTTTAACCTTAAATTTAACTTTCGGATAGCATTTACAGCAGTTATAGATAATGTTTTCTTCACTATCTGGAGAAATTTTATAGAACTTCAACTGTTTATGTACTGCGCTTTTGCCGAAACATACCTCAGAAATGATCTGCATTTACGTCCAAGTTCGTTTTTCCCTCCATGAAATGCTGGGTGCCCTTAAATTAATCATTCAAAAACTCATTAAAATGTCATTACTGCGAAAAGCATTTCAGAGAAAAATTCGTAGTGTGTCATTAAATGACTTGAGTAATATTCGATGCAAAATTTTACTGTTATAAACTGCATATTTTCGGTAATTTTTCACACTTGTATTATAAGGTATTTCTCCCGCCTTCTTGGGATGCCTTCGTGGTGTAATGGTTAGCACACTCGGCGCATATCTGAGAGATCCGTGGTTCGATTCCCGGCGAGGGCATTGCTCATTTTCATTTCTTCTGCTTCCAAATAATCTAATGCCCGAACTAAAGAGGTGGTGGAAAATGATTCTCCACCATAAGGATTTGGCGATTGGGTCCCCTAATCCCCAGTCGCCCTTTAAAAGGGGTATGTAAGGTATTTCTCCCGCCTTCTTAGCATGCTTTCGGGATGTAGTGGTCAGCATGCTGGACGCGTATTCGAGAGGTTCGTGGTTCGATTCTCGGCGAGGGATTTCTCATTATCATTTCTTCTGCTTTCAAATAACCTAATGACCCTACAGCGACGCCCGAACTAAAAAGGTGGTGGAAGCTGATCCTTCACCACCAGGATTTGGCGATTGGATCCCCAGTCGCCCTTTAAGAGGGGGAGTATATAATGTATTTCTCCCTGCCTTCTTAGCATGATTTCGTGGTGTAGTGATCAGCATGTTCGACGCGTATTTGACAGGTCCGATGTTCGAGTCCCAGTGATTGCTGATTTTTCATCTCACCTGCTTCAAAAATACTTAATGTGTCTACAGTACGTTGACGAATTTATTTTAAGTTACTTAAAATTGTAAGGTTTAACCTAAGTTTATTAACAGTTATTTTAAGTTTTGAATCTTTCCTATCTTACTCTAATTTCAGCTTACAATTTCCTGCCGGAATGTAATTTCAGAAACGCAGTCAATGCAAATGAGAAAGAGTACTATTTAAGTCGAAATGTTTAAATGAAATGCAGGAAAATTGCTTGTAATTTAATATTCCGTACAAGGAAGTCATGGAGTGTACGCATCAGATTTTTTATTACTGCAAGAAGCATTTTATTTACTTTTAATTTTGTGCCCAAAGATAAATCAAAATTTCTTTTTCGATTATGGCTCTGAAAGGCAGTTGTATATTCACCACATCTTCTGAAACAAACTCCGAAAATTTATGCTCATCATTTGGAAACTTTAACTAGCATTTCATTTTAAGTGTATCGATGTACACTCGTGCAATTTATTAAATCACTCTTCACTGAGCTTGAAATTTCTGAATAGCATTGCAAAAGATTTTTAAATGTACTGTTATCTGCAAAATAATTCTATACAATTATTGAATATGTATTATAATTACAATATTCTAATTTATAAATATTCAACAATAAAGGGGTGGTCAAAATATTGATTTGATTTCAGATAACCATTTTTATTTGGGAAGAATGCAATATCAATATAAATTAAATGGAACAATTATGAAACTCTTCTGTATTGCTTCTTTTAACTAAATGAATGATATCAGTACCATAACCAAATCCTTGCTATATTTTCTCCATTATAATTTGTCAATTTTTGACAACTAAGGTAATTGTTTATACGTCATATAAGCCTATAAAGACATTCATAAGACATTGCATGTGGTCATTTGTGCAGAAAGGGGGGTTCCCTCAATTTGCAGAGATGTTTCTAAATATACATATTCTAACAGTGAAGCATTTTAGAGGATCTAAGGCTCAAATAGCTTAGTGATATCTGATATTTAAAACGTGCTTTTCATCTGATGTTCTCGCATCAAATTACCTGAATGCATAATTAATGGGTACGGAACTATGTTCACTTTGAGCTAGGTAAAGCGTTTTGACATTATAATGCGACATCCTCTATATAGTATATATATACACTATATATATCCATATGTGTATTTTACAGAGACTGAGATACAATTTATAGAATATTGTTACGGATTTTATATTTATTTAGAATTGTAATTAAAGTTGTTTTATTCTCCCGTGCAACGCAGACGATTTAGCTACGTCGAAAAAGTAAAAATACAAGAGCATATGCATTTAATAATTAATAAATAAATATCTCGTAATTGCTGTTGCCATTGTGGAAAATCCAAATATTTATAGATTTTACTAGAATATTCTAGTGAATAATTAAAAAGCTTATAAAAGCCGAATTTCAACACCTCAACTCAGTTGTAGCTGTTTAACAGCCTGCTCTCTGTGTATTATATCTCCAAGAAACTTTGTAGTTTTGTCGCCAATTTAGGCTAAACGTTCTTCAATAGAAAACTACTTATTACGGCAAGCCTTCTGCTTCCATCTCTTAATACGTACTTGCATTCCAGTCATTTGGTTTTTAAAAATTTTAAGGCAAGTTGGTTAATTTTTGCTTGCTAGTTTGATTTTTAAATTTCTGTTTTTACTACAGTTTTTAACTTTAATTTTATGGATTATTATTTTTTATCTTCTTATGATTTTTTAAAATTTGATCTTGAATCTACTTTTGTTTTTACTTTTGTATTTGAAATGAAAAGAGAGTGTAGGGGATATATCTTCTAAAGTAAGCGTCTCGTTCAGATTAATTGTGTTCTTAGTGAAAAAATTTTAATCTTAATGATTACTTGCTTTTTAACAGGATTTTTTTGGTTTAGTGACTAATATCTTTATTTTGACTGAGTATCAATTAGTGATTTGAATCCAGCAAATAATTTGATGCTTACTTGGAAGTAAGATTAGTTACTGCTAATTGATGAACAAAACATAAATGCGCGTGGACCCGACAGCAACAAAAACAAATAGCAACAATGATTAAATCAACAAGATACCACTACATAAGGTCTTCCGATAACTTGGATACTGTAATTATTAAAAATTTATTACAAATGCGGTATTTAGAATGACACACGAACTGTCACCTGACCACCTACCGGTTAAATTTCCCCTGCATGGGTTAAATCAAACACCGCAAAATTCCAGTCGCATAATAAACTTTAAAACACTCGGTAATTTTAGAAACATAACAGACATATACCCCAGACTCTGGTATTGCGGAAATCGAAAATAAGTTCATAAGATCAGTAACAGAATTAAAACCCAATTAATACAGCGACAATAATTAAAGAAAACTTAGCCATAATGTAAATAATCCGATTCATCGGTGTTCTTTTCAGTTTGCTGAAAGTACCTTAAACAGTACGATTGTTTGTACCTTAAACAGTACGATTTTGCTAACAACAACTTAGTTTGATAAAAGTTTTAAAATTAACTCCGTGTAATGTATGCAAATATGAAATTTTCTGACTAATCAAGGAGTTTTTAATTACAGTATCCTAATTTTTCCTGATGCTCGTAGAAGAGTTTTTTTTTCCCTCTTCAGCCATTTTTATTTACCATTAAATATCCGCTTCCTCCTGTACAATATTAATCAAACCAACTCCCCACAGCAGAAGCGCGCAGTTGAGTGGATTAAACTTCGAGTCCGCCCAAAGGCATTTAACCCGAAATTACGCAGTTTCCTCTGAAAAAGAAAGAGTTCGAAACAGGAAACAAATTAGAAAACGGAATTACCCCTTTTATGCATGCGCGACGGCGGGCAGCCCCCTGTACACAGCCTTGGTCATATCGGCAGCCTGCCCGTCTAAAATGGCATTGCAGCCCCCTTTCACGCCCACCTGCCGTGATTGATGATAGTCATCAGGGGGCTTTCAGAATCCGATACGAGTCTTCGAAAGTTGGACAATGCGCCCTCGTTGCGGAAGAGAATGGAATGAGTCCACCAATCCTCTACTCGGTAATAACAGGATTAAGGAATGGTAGGGCATCTGGTTGTCCGAGAGACGGATCGGTTTAATCCCCATCGGAACCGAAGAGCCCCGAAAGACGTTGGCGGCGCATCACTCCATAGTTGGAAAACACCAGGATTTATTTAAAAGCAGACTTATTATACAAAGCAGTATTTATTAGTTTAACAAGGTAAAAAAAAATCACGTTTTCGATTATGAAAATTTAGTTTTGGTTTGTAAAGTGCTCATATCTACTATATTTTGCGAGCGCTTTTGCGTGTGAAATACTAGATTAAATAATAGGCTACAAACAAATGAGGCAAGCTATGTAGAAAACGCGAATTATTGTTAAGATAATAGTGCTTATTTATCACACATTTATATTTTAAATATTTTAGTTTGTGAGGTTTATCGATTTATTTTTATTTTAAGTTTGATTCGTTTCCTATTACTCGTACTCTCTTTTCGCCCACGCTTCTCATGCCAAATTGTAAATGAGACAGCGACCGTTTATTCAGATTAAAGTGGAAAGAAGTTCTATAAGCAAGACTTCCGGAAGTTAGTTTGAGAGCGTGTTTGCCTATTCCAAGCCACGTTGTGTTGTGATTAGTAGCGACTTGCTTTAGTGGCGTTGAGTGCTTCTAGCCATTTGGCTTTGGCTTGCCGGGTTTCTACAAACCAGAGCCTTCTCTGCGCGTTAAATGATCTTGTGAGTCGTTACGCTAGTCTACCGCATTTTGAATTGTTTAACATTAAATATTTCTGTTCAGACGGAAATGCTTGGCTTGTGTAAACCCAAGTTGGGCTGTAAAGACTTATTTTATTCTAGCCGATTATTTTTAGTTTCCCTTTCCTTTCCCACCTGATTTCAGTTTCCTGCCAGAATGTGAAGTTGTTGTGAAGTAAATGTAAATTCTAAACGCGTTTCAGAAGCGGCATTTAAGCTGCGTTTCAAGAGTTCGGAAAGAGTAGTAGCGGCCTTAGTTCCGAGTTTATGCTGTGCGTTTGAAATTAGCTCTCTAGATTGTTTTAGACACCTTTCCGTTTATACTGATAGTGTTTGGCGTTTCTAAACCCAAGCTGGGCAACTATTAAGTTGTGTTTGAGTAAGTGTTTGAGTCTTATACATAGTTCTTCTGATTTTTGTTTTGTTTCAAAAGGCTGGAAGATAATTCTTCAATAGTGTTTTTCAAGTCTATAGTGTATGCTCCCTAATAAAACTAGACTTTATAAGTTCTATTTCCATAAAATCTGATATGCAACAACACTTTAAATCCAGAGTTATTTAGTAACTTATTACATAAGTGGCATAGGTGACCTTATTACATAAATGATCATTAATTCAATTTTGAATTAAATATACACATGTAAATTTACTTTAAATATTTACTCTGAAATTGTGTCTTGAATAATTTGCAAATAAAGGTAGAAAAAAAGAGCAGCTGCAGTTGGATAGTTGTTTCCGTAGATGGTGGCTTAGTTCATTCTGTAGATCAGGGCATAGTTCACACACCATATTCTGTTGCGAAAGCTTTTCTTTGGGCCTTTGTGAAGTATTCATTGAATTTGTCTGCCATTTAATTTCCTTGTTAAATTCAAATAGAGGATGTGAGATATGAAAGTTGGATGACTGCGTAAAATGCACCATTCATGCTGAAGGCGCGACGCAACGATTCCACTCTTACCAGCCTAACCGAACTCCGATCAGTCTTTTCAACCAGCGTCGCCTAAAACCCCTATCACATACGCTATTTGTTACTGGAACACCACGTCAAAAAAAAAAAAAAAAAATCTCGGAACTGCGGTTCCGCGAAACTGGTTACCATCTTTATTCGGTAAACAGATTTGAAAGTCAAACAGGAATCACTTATCGCTCAGATTGGCGAAAGAGACGTTTGCTTTCAAATTCCGTGTATATACAAAATATATTTTATAATTATTTTAATAGTGTTGGCTCAATACCTTGGCAAAATGACACGTGTTTATTACATTAATCGTTACTTTTAAATTGTATATTTTTTTACTCCAATTCTTGTAATGATCTGTTGTATACAGGGTGTCCCAAAACGGCCGCATAAACTCTGCACAGCTAGATTCCTCGTTGGGAGTACATAAAAACTGCCCAAAGAAGCATTCCTGTACAATCCATAGTTTACGAGAAAAATACGAAAAACAAAGTATGACGTCACTGCCGGTGCAAGAAAAAAACACTTTATTGGACATATCAATAACAGTATTGGCATAGCTTTACAGACGATAATGTTTAAAACGTTCGCCGCGCATATCTGGAACTGGTGTATCGAGACGTGGTGACAACACCAATGGATTTAGTTGCTCGTTGCATGCTGCTTGTACTTCGGTGGGCCCCGCGATGCTGCAACGTGTGATGACTGCCATTCTGCAGCGTGCTCAAGCCTGCCTCGACATGCACGGCGAACATTTTGAACATCTGCTTTAAATTGTGCATATACTGCTGTTGACATGTTCAATAAAGTGTTTTTTCTTGCACCGGCAGTGACGTCCTACTTTGTTTTTCGTATTTTTCTCGTAAACTATGGATCGTACAGGAACACTTCTTTGGGCAGTTTTCATGTACTCCCAACGAGGAATCTAGCTGTGCAGAGTTTATGCGGTCGTTTTGGGACACCCTGTATATTTTTGTAAATACTTTTACATCGTACATTCAGTGGTTTGTCATTATTTCTGATCTTATTGTAAACAATATTTTTGTATCCATGTGTTAATTTATAACCTTTACGTACACAATATAATGTCATTTACTGATATATGTTTTGCGACGAGTGAAAAATATTTATTTTATCCCCAAAATGTTAAATACTTCGTAAGTTTTTTTGTTTAAATTCCCAAGTAAACTACAAATGGAATGGTTGCGTGTAAGTGGGCGAATTTTAATGACTAGCCTATTGCACAAAATGCACTTCAATTATTTTTCAAATGTGTATTCCATATCCATAATAATGTGCAAAGAACTGATGACTACAGTTGCTTCCAAGTAGCTTCAAATAAACGTTTTGACAATGTTCGTTTTTGTATTTAAATAAAGTAATTACACATAAAGAGGGAAATAGATGCTATGGCTTAGAAGTTGTTGATGTATATTTATTAATGTTAATATAATAAATAAGATTTATATTAATGAATGTATATACAAATGTTTTTCATAATAAGAAATCCATAAATTTCCAGTGTTTCAATGTGTAGCATTATAATAAAAATATAATTCTCAATGCGTTTGTAATCTAAAAAGAATTTCATTAATAATATGGAGATAATAGCATACAAATTTAACCTGTATCCTCACTATTACATAATCGATGTCTTAATAAATATACATAATCGCTGATTATGCAATTTCAATTTAAAAGTAGTAAAAGTAATTAGCCGAAAAGTAAAGTCGGGCATACAGAAACATATTTTAAAAAAATTATTCAC
>KK112594.1:253360-271508 GCA_000611955.2 Stegodyphus mimosarum
TGCTTTATCCGATTTATTTTTCAATCGGGACACCTTTTTTTGAGATGAATTTTCTTCCTTACGGTTAGGGCAGTTTTTCGCAAAATGAAATAATTCACCTTTACTCCCGCATACATAGCAAGTACGTTCTGATTTACTATTATTTTGATTTACGACTTTGCACCCTGAATCCCTCGAATTACTCTGTGTTTTTTTAAGATTGTTTTTGGAAAAATTAAACCTTTTATTTTCTGGAGTTTCGATTCGCGCTTTACTCATATCAGCTAAGGACTTACCCCTGGATGAATAAAATAAGTCACATTCTCTACCCAATTGATTAGGTGGGAACCAACTTTGACCCTCCCGAACACTAATATGTTCCTTTGTTTTATAATCAAGCGTTTCATACAACTTATCAGATACAATGAGATCACACAATTTCTTAAAATCATCTACTTCTCTTAACCTACAATAATAATCGAAAGTTGCACCGAGTCGAGACGCGAACTGAACATGCGACTCAGACGAATGTCTCTGAGCATTTTTAAAATTATTCAAACATTCACGCGGTGTCGGCTGAAATTCCCTCAAGATTAGTGCTTTTAATTTATCATAATCCGCGATTTCCTGTTCAGAAGCATATGTTAAGACATGATTACATTTATCACCTAATAAATTAATCAATACTTCTGATTTTAACTCAACTGGTACGCTTTTAGTAGTAAAAGCTTTTTCAAGCGATTGAAAAAACAAATGCAGAGCTTCCGGTCTCTGAGGGACAGCTATAGTTAGTGTTTTAACGCTTTTGATGATATTCTCTAAACTTCGCGATGCCGGTTCAGAATCTGTAAACACAGCACGATTGGCATTTTCACCAGCCAATTGTAACTTCAGTTTTTGGAGCTCGATCTCTTTCTCAAGTTGAGCTAACTTAAGTTTCTCGCACTCTAATTTTGACTGCTCTTCAGTCACTTTGTTCTTTTGATCCTCTGCAACAGCTTTAATAATTCCGCGAACAAATTCAGGATCAGTTTTATAAATACTAGCATTCTCAATGATAGTTTTGATTTCGATGACTTTAGCTTCAGCCGGCACTGTTAGGCCTAATTCATCTGCGATTATTTTCAAATCTTGTTTTCTGATGTTATTCAATACACTCATAATTACAATAGTAAATTCAAACAAAATAATGATTTACCTTGCTTGTTTCTTGGTAATATCCCGGTCAGAGCCCCCAGATTTTTCTGTGGGGGGAAGCTGAAGATGTTCTCTTTTAGTAAATTACACCTCCACACCTTTTCCACGCCACAGAAACATTTAATAATATAAAGAAAAAGCTGTACAGATTGAATTAGATAACAGTGCTTTAGCGCCTTCTCGCGCTTGTTGGATACAATTCAAACACAGTTCTGACTCAGTTTTGTTAATTTTAAATAAACGGACGGCGCCTACTCGCGCTCGCTACCATTGTCACCACACCTTCACGCGGTTTTCTGATATCCTCGTCTCCACCTCGCTCTCGCTGCAGGCACACAGGTGATGCCCTCTGGTGGATATAGAACTCGGGGATCCCACATATATATATATATATATCTGTTATATAACAATGACATTCTTTTCACACGATCGGCACGAAATGCGACAAATTTGGCGAACGTTTGGCGACGAATAATTTGTAAACAAATCATCAGAAATAGCCCATCAAGTACGTCATAAAATATTGTCTACTCTGAAATTTCCACGATTATAAATTTAATGAATATATAAACATTTAAAAATGACTTCGACAGTTGTACTATAACAAAAAGCAATATATATACGGCTTTCCCCGTATTTTTTCAATTAAATCGGCTTCTATTTCCATCGTCCATGATTTCACAACAAGAGCCATACCGTTTTGAAAATTACCGGTGATACTTCAGAAGCAGAACTTTCATCTGATTGGTTGATCTCTACGTGGCACACGCTCCAGACGAAACATTTTCGGGAAAGTTTCAAAATGTTTCGCGTAGCCGGCATATGTTTCGCGTAGCTAGACGAAACATTTCTCGAAAACCTCCTGTTTAAATCAGTGCTACTAGAATCTCGTTTCTCGAAAATGTGCCGCCTAGCCGCACGTGTCGCTAGAAGTGACGTCGTTTCAGCCCACCGTGAAAAAGAACGACTTATTTGAATTTTTAAATGCCAGCAAGTAGTGAGAAATGGCAACGGTTTTCACATCGGTTGAGTCATATGGTTGAGTCTACTCTTGACCTTCATTCATCGGTTGAATCTACTCTTTTGACCTTCATGTGCGAGCATCAGTTCCTGTTCTGTGCTTCTGGTTTTGACAGATTTATTTTTATAAACAAACTGGGAATCGCAGCTCTTTTAATTTAAAGAGCTGTGTTTTTGTTTCTTTCGTTAGGAATTTCGTTTTTTCTTTTCTGTCGTTTTGTTTTCGTTTTTGTTCTTTGCTTTTTTTTCGTTATTAGAATGTCGGGAAGTGTGCGTTCCAGCTCAATGTTTTCGTTTATGTTATTTGCTTTTTTTGTTAGGAGAATGTAGGAAAACGTATCTAGCTGACTATAGCGGGCGTGGTGTCGACCAACTTCCGCGATGTGAAAACTCAGACCAGTTCTCTTTTTCTATATTTATTTTAAAACTTAACATAGGCTTTCTTGGTTAATTGAAAACTAACATTAAAGCATTATTACTTACTCGCTCGGCATTTCTCAGCAAAAAGGCGTCTTTGCCTTCTGTGTAGATTTCGTTTTGAATTATTTCACACACAGCAGAATTTTTAAATTGGAATATAATTACCTACAGATAATCACTGCTGAATTTTCTTTTAAATTTTGCATTTCTAATTTTGTTTTCACGTGTATAGTCGAATTTTTTAATATTTCGCACTTTTCATTTATTTCTAATTTTTAGTATTTCGCACATTGCGCTTATTTCTATAAATATGATATTCTATATATTAACACGTATTAAGAGTTAGAATATTAAATACGTAATTTAAAAAATTGAGGTCATTATACTAAAATGCTAAATTTATATATATATATATATATATATATATATATTGTTACGAAAAATTCGGCGGTTGCGCCTGTATGTAAGCTTTCCGGCATAGCACTAGGGTTGCCATAAAATAGTGTATGGTAGGGTTGCCAGATTGGCGACTTTATCGCCCATTTGGCGACCAAATTGGCGATATCCCATGGTCCAATCGGGAAGCTTCTAGAATAACTTCCTGTCGAGATATTTCTCGAAACCTGTGGAACTTAAGGAAAAGCTATATAAACCCTTGCGTTTCGGAGAGCCGGCGTTGCGAAGTAGTGTGAGCGTTGTGATTATTGTGAGAATAGCTACTTACTGTGAGTGCTAAGCTACGCGAGAGTTTTGTGAACGGAAAGCAATCGAGATAGTGCTTTGCCGTGAAGCTATCTTTACAGTATAGCTTGACAGTGTATTGGTGATTGTTCCACGGTGTTTATTAGAAGTTTAGTGTTGCCGTGAAGCTACCTTTACAGTTACAGCCTGAAGCTGTGTTGCTGATTGTTTCAGCGTATTTATTGTAGATTTTCGACGCTTTTAAAGGTAATTTTGGAATTGTGCTGTAAATAGTGATTCTTGTAAATAAATTTTGCTTTTTATTGTTCTGCATCGTGTTTTCATCGGATACTCGCAAATCCACGAACCCGTATAACGCAACAATATATATATATATTTGTAAAATTAGCAGACTTAACTGCTAAAAATGCGTGAGCGGGTGGCGACGTTCCATTTTGGGTGGTTCGGTCCCGTGAATCTGCTTCGTTCTCCTCGCGGGGGTTAAGAAGGTTGGAGATTACACACTGAAAAGGCTGGAGATTTATATACTAAATCTGATATATATTTTTATCAGCGTCGATAGTAGCGTTCCTAACAAATCAGACAAAATTAAGATAATTCTGCGGACCTTATTTTGAGGCTGCTGAAGATAGCCCATCATACTCACAGCAGCCTAGTCTAAAGCAGCACAGACTTACTAACGGTTTAATTAAATATAATTTCGACAGCAATTATAACGTAAACATTTCTAAAAGCTCTGAGATATCTCTAAAGCCAAAAGTTCTAAAAGCCTTCTCTATCCCATAAATGATATAAACATTAAAAGTGACTTTCTCCAAGACAAAAACTCTATCTCACACTTAGTTACACACGTAAGAAAAATATTGAGTCATCCATAAATCAGAAACACATGTGGGCAGTGATTTCATTAGGATACCGCACCGACCTGTACATCTTTAAACGGGGTTCTTTGACGGCTGTCCGGTATCGAGATGAAGTGACGATTGCTTAATTCTGCGGTGACTGACCACCTAATTGAAAGCATGGTCGCAAGGTGTAAACTTTGCATACAGATGAGGGGGGATCACGTACCCTATTAATGTCCTTTTTTTCATTTTATGCTGTTTTTTTCGCTTTATACATAATTCTGTTTAAGTCCCCACTATGTCATTATCTGATAACTTACAAAAATTTAATATTGTTTTCATTTCTGTATATAATTACTGATTTTGTTTTATGCATAAATATATACGCTACTTTCTTGCAGAATTTTGTGTCAATCAAAGCAGTATTTGTTGATTTTTTTGCATTTTACATCTTCATGCTTAACTTTTGGAAGTGAGTGTATATGTCCATTCTGTTACTCGGCTCAGTGAGCTCAGTGTCCTCATTCTTATGTGTTTGTAATTTGTGCATTTTTGGCTTTAAAAATTATTAAATTATGTTGTTCTTATCTTCCGGTTAAGATTTTATGCCTTTAGTTAACCTGCGTGCAACAATTGTGGAATTATCAACAATTTAAAAGTTTTTTAAGTGTGGCTAAGCCTAATTTTTGGTTATGATAGCGCCCATATTTGTTTACATTTGAAGCTTAGCAGAATAGTGGATTTGTTGCCAATCTAGAGAAACTAAGCTTCGGAACAACAAAGTAACGTCTTCTTTTATTATTGCGAATTCAATTCATGCTGGAATTATCATTTCAGCTATTAGCTTGGTTTTGCGTACAAATTGTAATTTTAATAATAAAAATCGTTTTTTTAATTATTTTAACCGTAATTGGTGTTTTATGTTTTTCTATATCTTTCAAGTTTTGATGAAAAAAAATTTTGAATTTTTATGTATTTTCCCTTACCACGAAGTGAGAACTGAATTAATTAGTAACGCATGCGCATTAGGTAAACGGCGCTGAATCGTCCGTGAAATCGTCTGTGTTAAGCACCGAAGTGTGGCTATGGTAAATAAGTATAGTGATCTTTAAAGAGCGCATTTATTCTGTTGTGGTTTATGCGCTATCGACGAAGTAGATTTAATTCAAAATTCGTTAACTGTTCATTCAGTATGTTTAAATGAAATGCAGGAAAATTGCGTATAATTTAATACTGCATACAAGGAAGTCATGAGGCGTACACATCAGATTTTTTCATTAAACCTTTTATTAATCTTCCGGATTTATATAATGAGATATGTCAACACACTTCTGGAATTTTATATACGGATGTAATGCATGTATCAGAATACGTCTCGGAAATACCCATACCATTTTTAACATTTCATTTGTAATTATGAAATCTATGCCGCAAATAAATTTTATGATAATATCATTCCCCAGGGACGGTTCTGTTTTTTAAAATGATGGCATAAATATGGTTGTAGCTTTCATTATCTGGAGGAATAAACTATTAGTAGACACAAAAAGACGAACCTTTAATTTTCTACTCTTTTATAAATTATACTTTTTACATGAACTAGAACACAACTCTTTAACTGCAATCGAATACAATGCAACTATCGAACTAGATAGCAATCGAACCAGAATAGAGAATAATCGAAATGGAATACAACTCTTTAACTCTTTCGTTGAACGCCTTATGCTAAAGAAATGAGAGCACTATTAAAAGGTGTAACGGACGTAATATCTGCAGACGACCCAAAAGAAACAGCAACAAAAGCCACGGAAACAAACACTTTTACTGAAGGTCTCGGTAAAAGTAAATACTCAACTTCTGCTAATTCGGAAAACAGGAAAGGAAAGCTGAAGATACCTTAAAACCCTCTCAGCGTTACGGCCGGAAAATTCCGTCTAGAAGACTGCGTTCTATATTCATTACATGTGAAAATTTCTGCTAGTTTTTAATGTACCTGATTTCGGTTTGAATGTATATTGAAGGAAAAGGAATCAAGGTACAAAATGAGAGAGATAGTTTTTTAATTAAAATCAAGAAAATACCACTTTTTCATGACATTTTGAGGGACTTTGAAATTTCAGGGCTAAACCTGTAACGCTCGGAGGGTTAAATATGAAAGTGTAGTCTACTGAAAGAAAATTTGAGGAAAGGTAAGAATTGTGAATGATAAAATTGTAGAGTAACTAGGGTGTTTTGAAGCGGGAGACATGAAAAATGAGCAGTGCCTTCGTGGGGACTCGAACCTGCAGCTCTTGAGTACACTACCGTTACACTACAAATGCCTGCAGAAAGGAGGGAGAAAATACCTAATTAAAAAAAATCAAAAAAAATCTGAAAGGTTTCAGATTTTAAATTACGTTCAAAGGGCCGTTTTTTAAACATTTTGTATGTTACTTTTGATTATTGAATATCATGTTCTTCGCATTTAAATCATAAAATTCAGTTCAAGAGCAATATCGCAAAATAATTTTAAACTGAGCCTATCTTTAGAATTTCCTACACACGGTCTCACGCGCTGCAGATAAAAATGTTTCTTTCTGTACAACGACGTTGCCATGGCCCGCTTCGAAATCCTGGAGTTTGTTTATTGAAAATTCGTTAAAGTTTTACAAAATATTAAATCGTTCATAAAACAAATTCCAAATTTCAAATTTGGGCTTCCGGATGCCTCTATTCGCGGCAGGTTGACGGCATTCCAAATTCGATGGCTTTGGGTACCGTCGTTTTATCACGATGCGAGAAACATACATCCATTTATGCACATTCTTCATTATTTAATTTCTTTAAATATAATACAGGGCTGCAATATTTTGTGGCAACAGTTTGAAAAGTGATACAGACTTTTAATGTTTCCGACGCAAAACGAAAACAATAGTCCTTCAGGGACAAAAGCCCCTTTGGACTAATAATTCTTATTTTAGAGGGGAACCCAGTGGTCAAATCCTGGTGGTGAAGAATTCATAAACCACCTTTTAGTTCGGGCTCCAGTGTAGAGTTTTTTTTCGGGAGGGGGAGAGTAAAATACCCTTTATTCACTTAAAGAAATATGAACAGTCGACCCGTTCTCGGGAGTACAGGGAATTTTCCACTCGGGCTTATAATCAAAATAAGAATAATAAGACACAAAATTAATACTAAACTAAACTGACTTAGCCGAAGCTATATACAAACACCTAAGGTAGTTGCCTCTTAATTTAACCTAGCCGACGATTATCAACAAGTACATACAATACGGCCGAGCGTAGAAGAATGACTAACGAAGTACCCTGATGGCAAACATGTGTCACTAAAGGCTACTAAGCATTCTCTCTTAAAATATGCTAACCTTCCTTAAATACTCCTTCTAACTCATTTGCATAAAAAGCGATTCTAAACACTCATTCTGGTAGGGAATAGTAGATGGGAAACGAGAATAGACATTAAAGCATGTTGAAAATTAAAATAATTGTTGGAAACTTAAAGCAACCTCTGAAACATCAAGACTTTAAAAAAATCATTAGGAAATTATTTCTGTTATAAACCACTTATTTTACTTTCAGTGCTGACTATATGAGCGAAGAAGAAGCTTTTATTCCTAGTGAGAGATACACCCTGATAAAAAGAAAAGAAATAAAAGATCACAGAATAAATTCCTCGAAACTGCGTTTATTGGGTCTTCCGTGAATATAAAGCTGGCTCCATTCTTGTAGTTTTATTGCCTGATATATGATTGTCGAGGACTGTGTATAAAACATATATGGAAATAAAATCGCAGTGGAACCAGTAAGACACCGTTTCTACAGCGTTAAATTTCTCTGCATTGCTGCAGAAGATAGAAGCCACAGACTTATTATAAACATTTCAGCTCAAAAATTAATTTCCCAGACTCTGCCCGAAATCGAAGCTGTATCAAGTTTTCAGCATTTTGTCGACGTTAATAGCGATGCGGAAATACAATAAACAATCTGAAGCGCCAAAGGCTCCGAATAGTAATCTGGCACATGCCATTAAAATGCAAAGAGAATTTAAAGCACGTATGAAAGGTCATTTGTCCATTAGTGCTGGGAAGACGCCAGTGAAAGATGGAGAAAATAAACGAAGAGCTAATAGCCTTTGTAAAGCTGAAATGGTAGGGGAGAAAAACTTATAAATGCTTTCACAAACAATACCCTGAGGATAAAGTTGAAAGAAATTGGACGAAATATTCGCTTGTCTAGGAACAAGTCTAAGCGAAGGAAGAAAATTCTCATATTAATGCTGCACAAATATGTTCATTTCATAGTGAAAATAACTGACTACATGTAAAAAGAAAAAAATGAATAATAGAAGTGAATAACTGATAGGGGGGGCTAAAGGGACGATTTTATTACATGGTGTTAACTGATATATACGACGCATAATAGTAGCCAAGACTTCATCTTTCGTATTGTTGCCTGCGTACAGTTGGTTGTAAGGTTTTAGTTTAAACTAACAAAGTTTTATGTTAATTTCTCTTTCCTGTGAGCTCTTATTTCAACTTCCCGTTAGAATGAGCGCGCGTTTCAGCTTTATGCTAATTTGAAGTGCAGCCAAGTTTTGTATTTAAAGGTTAGCGAGGAACTTCTCCGTGTGAGACAGTTTTAGTCTCAGATCACTGCGGCTCTGTTCGACGTTCGTCTGACTAGCTAGTATTAAGTTCTAAGCCTTAGCGCTGTTACGCTATTACTTATTGAAGAAATCTAAGTGCGTTAGTATTAGCCAGAACTTGCTACGCACCATTGATAGTGTAGATTAGAGGCCAACCTCGCGTTTATAGCTCCGAGAGCAACCACTACTTAATTTCTACTTAGCTTTATTTTAAATTATTGGATTGTTCAGTTTACACCCGAGTGCGGTCATTATTTTCTGTTATCCCTTCCGAGTTGGGAAGTGGCTGTAAATAGTGGTTTAATAAAAGGGTCATTTCAAACCCTCTTTACGTGCAGTTATTCTACTACTTAACCACAGTTATTCTACCACAGAACATAGCTGCATTCAGCTCCCTGTTCGAGATCAGGACTTTGATACTGCTACGAATATGTGTGCGAAAAGTATGCACAGAACACTCAATCCTGACATGGTAATAGACTGAACGCACAAATCCGATAATAAACTAATAGAACATTTTATCAAAAGAAATATTTCATAATTTTGAAATTTTCCACATAAATATTCGTACAAGTTCACAGTATCACACAGTTTAGTCAGCAGTTACATTTCAAACTACTAAGAACGTTAAACACAACGCAATGCAAAGCGCATCTGAAAAAAAAGCTAACTCTGATTTGTCTCGGTTCACACCGATTTACAGCTCGCAACGACAATAACTAAGCAAGTGAAAGTGCTCTCTCTTCGGCCTTAAATAGTTTTCAACCGGCCGCCGAGATATTTCTAGTACTTTCAGCTTCTCGAAATTACTGGAAAGTAATACGAGTGTGGAATTACAGTTACAGCTAACAACGTGCTCAATTACATTTATTCAATTTCAATACATGTTACGGTGATACAGGGACCGGACCCAAATGTCGCCAAATGGCCGCAAAATTTGGGGACAAATTAAGTCGCCAAAACCGTTGTCAGCTCGGCGATATCTTGCCAATTTATCGACATAGTCATTTACCCAATGTTAAATGCACCCGCCCCTGTGTTCTCAGTTTTCCGGTATAACTATTTTTTAGATTTTTTCCCTGTTACAAAAGAAATACAACAATTTTGCGGATCATTATATTAAAATTACCTATCCAAGTGCAATATTCGTAACTGTATGTTCGCAAGGAACATCATTTTGGTTTAACTGCAGATTGTTACGGGACGTTTAAAATAGTTATTCGTCATCTATGGTCGGTGAAAACTAACTAGAAAAGGCAGAATAAAAATTAAATTTCAATTACGATGGCGATCCTCATAATTTGAAAAAAATAATGAAGCTTTTGAAGTTTTAAATAAACATCTCATTGATGCGAAACAAGAAAAACTAAGCTCAGAAAGCATATCTCAATCCTTAATATTCATGCGGAATAATGTGAACTAGAGGCTGTTCGAACATTTTTTAGACGATTTTGGTAAGCGGTAATAAAAAATCGTTTAATGCAAAAGAAGTAATTGCAATTGTACTATATTTTTAAAAGTCAAACTTATCGTCTGTGGCTTGAAAGTTTTGTTTTTATTCAAAATGGCGAATTTAACAAAGCAGTGGTTCCAAGGCTACATTGACGCTCTTTCCGAAGAGAAATAGGCATACTGCGTTATCCAAAAACGATGCGAGAGTCATGGTTTTGTGATATCTAAAGCGTCGATAGGTAATATCATCAACAAGAAAGGAAAAAAACGTCAAATTGGAGCCTCGAGTGAGACAAAAATTCCAAACAAGTATCCGAGGAAAAAACGGACATCTTCGACTATTGCAAAGGCACGTTGTTTGATGTTAAAAGAAAATCCCCTTAGTCAAAAGACAGTTGCAAAGTCATTAAAATGCTCGGTATCCACTGTAAACAAAATGATAAACGTTGATTTAAACCTTAAGAAAGCGGAAAAACGCAATGTGCATCGTCTTCTTCCAAAGCACATAGCTCGCCGCAGGACGCGCTGCAGAATTCTAATGGAGAAACACTTATCCGAAGAAAAATGGAAAACAGTTATCACAATAGATGAAGCATGGGTGAAAAATTAAATGATTGTTAACAAAAAAAAATGATTGTTAACAAAAAAAGAGCCATTTATTATTATCAAAGGGAAAGAAAAAATTTAAGTACATGTTTCAAAGAATCGAAAGAAAGTTTTTCTAAGGGATTCATGATTGTTGCTGGTTTTTCTTATAATGGCAAGTTAAAAGTAAAGAGAGTGCAAAAAATGTCAAGATTAACTCCAAATACTACCAGGAACATATTTTATCGCCCATTTTTCGGAATGAAATACCATCGCTTTACCCAGAGTGCCATCCATCCGTGAGACTCCATCGGGACAAAGCTAGCAGTCACACACCAAACTCCCCTGTAAATTCCCTAAAAGAAATGGAACGAAAAACTGGTATCAAGGCTATACCCTTCACTAATATCCCTACTAAACCTCCCGATGTATCACCTATGGATTTTTGTGCTTTCGGACTTTTAAAAACTACATTATCCAAACGTTGTCCCAAAACCCTAACAGGACTCTGGAAAGCTGTTCGGGAGGAATGGGATAGAATACCTCTTCTGCCACTTCAAAAGGCATTATTATCCCGGAAATTGCGGTGTCGAAAGATAGCTCAGAATAAGGGATGTCAAATAGAACATTTAAAACACAAGAATTTTATGTAATTTAGTTTTGTGAATACAATATACATCGTCTGAAAAATGTGCGAACAGCCTCTGTATAAAATTGTCGGGAACGATGGTAAGACAAAGCCAAACTCTGAATGACGAAGAAAGTATTTTATTTATTGAAAAAGCATTCTATTTATCTAAAATGTGAAAAAATAAAATTCTTGTGGAGAAATTGGTTTCAGTTTTGAGATACTAATTCCAGTAAATCGTCTGATGGTACTGTCAGTTGTTGTATCAATGAAAGGCTAACGTTTTCCTTCACGATGGCGGTATTTCCGCTTCATTTCCGATATAAAAAGTCACACGAGTTTTTCTACTGTACCCGCTGAAACTCTTAATTCAATGTGCACTTGTCATTGCTTCGTTAGTAATTAAAAACAAGAAAATTTGTCTATAATGTTTTTCAATACACCATATGTTTGGGTTAACTTAGGCAGCCAATTAAACCACGTTGTTGAAAATGACAGTAACAGAATCAAAATATCAGGAATGTGTAATACTCTTTTATTTATGTATTGCAAGTATTATGTATGCAAATGTATTGCGAGAATGCTAAGTTATGCGATGCTTTTTTTTCCCTATTCAGTGGCTGAATATAAGGAATACTTAATCTACAAAGAAAATAGGAAAGTTTAGAAAATGCGTTCAAGTTTGTGCTTTGTAAATAAGAATGAAAATATAAATATTACATTCATATATTAAAGACGATTTTGTAGAATATAACAGAATGGTAATGGCAAAATAATTAAGGATATTGTTCCGTTGTTAGGAATGAAATATGCCGTAAATTTTGCATGAGGATGGATTATTGTTATTGACGAAGACTTTAAAATTACGTCAGCTATTACAGAAGCGAATAGACAGCTTATGCAGAGATCAAATTTATCTAAATAGTAAGGCCTTCCCCAAATCTCAAACATTAGCATAAATATTTTTGCTAAAAATGGCAGAATATTAGGAAGAATATTCACGCAATTGGAATATGGGAATTCTCACATGTATGAAAACAATAACGAAATGAAGAAAATTCGAAACAGTTTTATTTACCTAACATCAATTTTTATGACTAATTTCGATATGCATTTCTAGATTTAAGGTATGAGGTATTTTCTTCCTCCTTTCTGCATGCCTTCGTGGTGTAATGGCAGCACACTCGGCGCGCATTCGAGAGGAGGTCCACGTTCGAGTCCCGGCTAAGGCATTGCATATTTTTCTCGTCTCCCGCATCGAAAAACTTAATGACTCCACAGCGGCGCCGTCGCTATAATACAAGTTAATGTGGTGATCGTGTAAGTTTTCTTAATTTCGATACCCTGCAGCAGAAAGCTGTCTAATATTTGGGTCGTAAATGGTTACGCATTTCGCAAGTCAGGGTTATAATATCTTCAATGGTTCTGAATTTTTAGTTTTAACGCACATTTTTACATATTAATTTATCAGGACTGAGTGTTCTGTGCATGCTTTTGGCGAACATTGTCGTACAGGTGTCAAAGCCCTGATCTCGAACAGGGAGCTGAATGCAGCTATGTTCTGTGGTAGAATAACTGTGGTTAAGTGGTAGAATAACTGCACGTAAGGAGGGTTTAAAATTACCCTTTTATCAAACCACTATTTACAGCCACTTCCCCACTCGGAAGGGATAACAGAAAATACTGAGCGCCCTTGGGCCTAAACTGAACAATCAAATAACTTAAAATAAAGTTGAGTAGAAAAATTAAGTAGTCGTTGCTCTCAGAGCTTTAAACGCGAGGTTAGCCTCTATTCTAAACTATCAATGGGCGTAGCAAGATTTGACTAATACTAACGCGCTTAGATTACTTCAATAAATATTAGAGTAACAGCGCTAAGGCTTAGAACTTAAGTATCAGCTTGTCAGGCGAACGTCGAACAGAGCCGAAGCGATCTGAGACTAAAAGCTCTCTCACACCCAGAAGTTCCTCCCTAACCTTTAAATACAAAACTTGGCTCCACTTCAAATTAGCATAAAGCTGAAACATGCGCTCATTCTAACGGGAAGTTGAAATAAGAGCTCACAGGAAAGAGAAATTAACATAAAACTTTGTTAGTTTATATAAAACGTTACAAATTTACAAATGGAATTAAATTTGCATGCAAATTTTTACATTTAAAAGATTTCGTTACTTTGGAGTAAAAACTATAAAATATATACAAATCCAGAAAATCTGAAAAAAAAAGTACGTTTTGAAATGTATGACCTAATTATGGCTATACACGATTCAACACAAAGGTAAAATATTTCCGTAGAACAGTTTTTTTTTATTTTTTACTTTCTTTTATCAAACTTAATTGCTAAAAACTAAATTATATATATATATACAGAGAGAGAGAGAAAGGTTGAGTATAAGAGCGCAATACAGTAACATCTGTTAAGCTGGAGATAACTTTTATTATAATACAGTTTCACCACACTTTTTAATTTCTTACGAACACAATAAAATGTTTTTAGGCTATTTTTATAAATTTGAATATACATTCACGTTATATTAATATTATAAAAATAAATCAAATGATTACCTAAGTTTTGGCTAGTACAGTTCCAATAAAACATAGTTATACTAATTATTTAGTCAATTTACTAATTATAATTCTGGAAACGGAAATTCTCAGATGTTCAGCAAAAAGAAATTGACCTGACAAAGTTAAATTTTTAACAAAATGAAATTGACGCTATGAAAAAAAAATGCTTTTATAACATTATATCAATTCTACAACGAAAATACCGGCATATTTATTTAAATCAATGCTGGAATGCTGAAGTATTTTTTACTCATTTTTCAGCCTTAAATGTATCATTTATTCAATTGTTATAAATTATATAAAGTAAAATAAAATATAGCCTTGATAAGATTTAAGCATAATGTTGCCGATTTTCAGTTATTTTTTACGTAACGTCATAAGAGTCGAAACAGGTCTTGAAGAATAATTATGATGAAACAACTCATACTTAACCAAACGATCTTCTGCGTAACACCAAAGAAAGAAAATTTACAAGACTAAACTTTAAATAAATAATAAATAGGATAAATTATAGACGACTGATTTATTTCTTGAATAACTTTTAAAATACATACTGTTTTTTTTTTTCATTAAAACTTTTATTACGCGTTTGAATTTATATGAGATATGTCAACATCTCTCATGAATTTTATGCGTTGATGTAGTGTTAGGCATCATGCTACGTCTCGGAAGTTGTCTCGAAATTTTTAAACATATCTATATGAATTGTTCTAATGCTGCTTCATATAACCATGCAGGTATAAAACGTGACGTCAGAACAGAAATACGTTTCAATAACTAAACAATCAGTTATTTTAGATATACGTTAGTAAGTGTGCAAAAAAATGCTAATTCTCAAAGAATTTTTGAGTTCCATTTCACGCCTTTACAGGTAGACAGTGCAATTTAATCATCTACAAATTTTTAAAGGGATCAATTTGAAAAAGTACTATAATGTTAGAAAATGATGTAGAATGCTTTGTCTTTTGAAAAATAATATTTCGATGAAAAAAGTGATCTGATCACAAATTATTCGATGAAAGCTAAACTCAAAAACATGTAGAACAAGTGAAGTTTGAATCATTATCCAAATATAAAACAAAACTGAGACGTGATGGACCTACATTTTCTATAATCATGTTTATTTCAAATGCAATATTAATTGAAATTTGCGTGGGAATAAATGAAGAAACAAAGACGTGTATTAACAAAGAAAAGTTTAATAACAAAAAGAAGCAGTAATAAATCAATTTAAAACAAACTAAATTAAATATCGATATTTTAGTACAGGCGACGGCAATCTTGCCAAAATGTCTGTAGACGTTTCGGTCAGTGATATTTTCATTATACACTCATGTCCATAAATTAAGGATAATTCGGAGTCACGCGGAAATCGAACTCTAAAATAAATATATCACCTGTAAAATCACTACACACATCTTCAAGAATCATATGCAAATTTCGGGAAGTAACCAGATGACACGGATGGTACGTCACGATGACGAGAGTGTAAGAGAGTGATATATAAGGAATACAGGGAAAGGAGTAAAATTATTCGCAGGCGCTTTATAAGCATTTCAGTGCAATAACCGAATAGTTATGACACAAAGGACGCATTTGATGATTTTTTACGTGGTAGGCCGTCTGGAATGTGGGCGTACCCAACTGGAAGTATCAGACGGAATTGCCCAGAGTGTCATCTCTAGGCTTTGGCAACAATTCCAAGATGATGGTAATATGAGACTGCAACTCACTGTCGCCTGCGGTTAGCCTGGAGTAGAGAGCATGCATTGTGGGCACCGCAACGGTGGGCCTATGTGATGTTTTCCGACGAGTCCAGGTTTAGCTTGCCGTCTGATACTCGCCGAACTTTCATACGGAGAGCTCCAGATACCCGTTACCACCAAGAAAACATCATTGAACGACGCCGTTACGGTGGTGCAGGAGTGCTCGTTTGGGGTGGAATTATTATGGGTTCCAGAACTGACCTGCATCTTCAAATTGGAACCATGACGAGCCAAATCTATCGGGACGTCATTCTGAAACATGTATGTTTGTTTCGGGGCGCCATGGGTGCACAATTTGTGTTTACGGATGATGGCGCCCGTCCTCACCGTGCAAACATCGTAAGCGAATGCCTTCGATCGGAGGATATCACCCGTATGGACTGGCCAGCCTTCTCACCGGACTTGAATCCACTAGAGCACGTGTGGGACATGCTTGGCCGACGAGTTGCAGCCCGTCAACCTTCTCCTACATGTCTACCGGAACTTCGCAGAGCATTGCTTTTTGGGTGGTGTAATATCCCCCAAGATCAGATCGGTAATTTGATACTCAGCATGCCTAGGCGTTGTACGGACTGTATTGCATCGTCTGGGAGACATACAATGTATTAGCAATCATACCAACCATGTAATATTGGTTTTTTGTAAATAGGTTTTTTTTGTAATTTGCTCCAGGGAGAAAAAATCGCTAATTTTTTTAATAATATCAAACTATTAAATAAGCTTACAAATAAGTCAAATTTGTTTTGCTTCTAACTCTTCCTTTGCCTGATTTTGCATTATCCTTAATTTATGGACATGAGTGTAGAACAGTCCTTCTTGGTGAATAATACGAAAAGTTTTATTGAAAAGATAATTACAATACGCTTTAAATTTTAAACATTACAATTGAAATTATTATAAAAACAAACGTAACTGAATGTACTTTATTTTTTTCTTCGATATTAACAGTTTCCCTGATGCTGAACTTGTTATGACACTTTAGTCAAGTCTAGCTTATAGGAAATCATCTCAAGACAAATACAAGCATGGGAATTTTTGGTATTTAAGATGTTCCTCTTTTTAATATTGCTCGCATTTGTAAATTGAACAGAATGCGGACAAAATGGCAAAGCTAGTTTTTTTTTACTGTTATGGATTACGGATCGATGCCAAATTTATCGATTTCTCCACGAAATCATATTACAGTTTTTAAAAATGCATGCTTATTACTTGTAAACAAACAGAAATTTTATTACTATTATTTATTTTCGGCTTTCTTTTTTGTGTTTTTCAAGTACTTGTTTCATATATATATTTTATAATTAATTTTTGTATGCTATACTTTATTTCGAAAATCGTGAGAGTCACTTGAAATTGTGAAATGGGTCGCAACTGCCGAAGCTAACTCTAATATTTCAGGAATATTAATTAATTAATCACGAATTGTAGCTAATATTGCTGACATTGAGTGAATAATTCCTCCGGTCTTAAGGAAAGTGAAAACGTTCTGAGTAACTGAAGAAAACCTCGGAGATTCAGGGGGGTAGCAAAATTCTGATAGCATGAGTGTTACGTTCATTAATTGAAATAATAATATCATGTTAACAAACAAACATTTATTTTCCCTTTTTTTAATTTCCAAAATTACCTCGTCTTGGATGGTTTTGGGGGAAAAGTCGTCAATTTTGGCATGACGCAAAGAAACCATACATATCGAAACCAGAGATGACTGAACAAGTCTAGAGAATTTAAAGCTTTGCAACTAATCATCTGGAAAGTCGGTGAGTCACGGTCTTGCACGGGTCAAAATTTGAAACCATGTTTAAATATAGATATTTTCCGGATGTCTTTTTCTCATAAAATCGAATCTAAATAACACCTCGAAAAAGACGTTTTATTTATTTTAAAAGTTATTCAGCAAATCAGTCAGCAAACATTAATACACACTGTAGAAGCTTTATGCTATTTCTCATATTTACAGACGTATAGGACTTATGGAAACGTAGTTATTTGCTATGTTCAGTATTTGTAGAAGACCGTAACTCGTGAAACGGTTTCAAATTTAGTGCTTGAGTGAAATAAAGTTCGTACATTTCAACTCTTAAACATCCCTTTCATTACACTTAACTCACTGTTCCCCCAAATGTGCTGAAATAGAATACATAAAGAAGAGACAGACGTCTCCTCAATAAATCAAACCTATTTACAAAACGATGGCGCCAATTCATGTCGTATTCTGGCCTCAAGCATTGATGTCCATACACAGTTCTTGCTATCCTATCGACAAGAATTGCGTTTGGACAATCATGGCTTGGAACTCATACGTAGAAATCTTCCATTTCCTTAATGCCTTTAATGAATG
>KK112594.1:271518-284700 GCA_000611955.2 Stegodyphus mimosarum
TGTACTCTACTCCGGCGGATGCCCCAGTGGAATATCCAGCTTGTCCCGACTTGTGTACAGAGGAATTGTTGTCCTTACTAGACTGGAATTTCCTTTAGATTGGACGAACAGCACTCAGATGAATTTCCTTTCAAGTTAGATCCTAGAAAAGCATATTTCGATTAGAAATGAAGATAGATTTTGATATGCGTACATGTTCTCTGTAAAAGTTTAAGATTAAAACAAAATTATGAGTGCACATTTGGAGAACTTTGAAACAACTTTAATCGTGTAAAATATAATACTGATAAATTAAAATGCTTTCTTAAAGGAAAGAAAAATAAACAAACAAACATGTGCACAAACTTTATTCCTTTTAGACTGCAACGGAAAAAAAATTTCAATAGCAAATAACTTCAACGGTTTTTCGCTACATTTAATACAGTTTTCCTTCCTACAATAATTATCCTGTATGCGACTTTAGTAGTCATTTTAACCTTTTTTTTTCTTTGTATTTTTTCCATAATTAGGCCATGACTTAAGGCATGCAATTTCGTTCTTCTGTAGAAGAACACGGCCTTTATTCTTATATTTTGATCGTCAAGAGGATTTGCAATAAAAAAAGTAAGCAATTTTTTAACAAGCATTCCATTCATGAATCCAAACTTTTCGCTTGTTGGGGTAGGTTAAAAACTACAGCTTCTAAAGTAATTACTAAATAAAGTGTCCGATAATCCACAAAATTACGCATTCATTTTTCTTTTGAAACAGTTTGTTTCAAAGTAAACATTTAGCTTAAAAAAGATAAAAGAACGAAATAAACATATTAATAATTTCATAATGATAAATAATATAACAATTCAAAATAAAAAAAAATCTGAAAGGTTTCAGATTTTAAATTACGCCCAAAGGGGCGTTTTTTAAACATTTTGTATGTTACTTTTATTTACTGAATATCATGTTCTTCGCATTTAAACCACAAAATTCAGTTAAAGACCAATATCGCAAAATAATTTTAAACTGGGCCTAGCTTTAGAATTTCCTACACACAGTCTCACGTGCTGCAGATTAAAATGTTTTTTTCTGTACAACCTTGCCATTGCCCGCTTCGAAATCCTCGAGTTTGTTCATCAAAAATTCGTTAAAGTTTTACAAAATATGAAATCATTCATAAAACAAATTCCGAATTTCAAATTTGGGCTTCCGGATGCCTATATTCGTGGAAGGATGACGGCATTCAAAATTCGATGGCTTTAGGTACCGTCGTTTGATCACAATGCGAGAAACATCCATACATTTATGCACATTCTTCATTATTTAATTTCTTTAAATATAATACAGGGCTGCAATATTTTGTGGCAACAGTTTGAAAAGTGATGCAGACTTTTAATGTTTACGACGCAAAAATAGTCTTTCAGGGACAAAGCCCCTTTGGACTAAAAATTAGGTACATCATTTCAAAATTTGAATTCAAAAGAAAAAAGTATGATGGGTTAAAAGAAAGTAACTTCCTAATATAAAATGGTTTCGTTTAGCACATTATTTTCTTATTCACGACGCAAAAATAGTCTTTCAGGGACAAAGCCCCTTTGGACTAAAAATTAGGTACATCATTTCAAAATTTGAATTCAAAAGAAAAAAGTATGATGGGTTAAAAGAAAGTAACTTCCTAATATAAAATGGTTTCGTTTAGCACATTATTTTCTTATTCCTTGCTTCCTTCTCATAATATGCAATTAAGAACAACTTTGCATTAATTTTTGCAAAAGTCCAAATTATAAATTTCTAAAATAAGTAGGATTTTATTACTAGATGCTTCATAGGAAATAACTACCACAATTTAAAAAATTTTGCTTTGAGTATGGAATAATAAAACTACTTACAGTAATAATTATTCTAATGAGAAGATCCCGAAATATATGATGAGTAATTCATTTGTCAGTAACGTAGATAATCGTTTTTTTTTTTGGCTAGAAGATTAATCTTTAAAATTTTGTTTTTCAGTCTGTATGAAATTTTACTGAATTCCTTGCAAATTGAAAAACAAAACCTTATAAGAATTTGACTGAGACGAAAAGGGTAAAGATAATAGAGCTTCTTTTCTTATTTTATAATTTTCAAACGTACGTGAATTTAGCAGTCGTCTGGGATTTTTCAACTGTCACAATGCATAAGTCGTTAAAATGTTAATAAAATTTATTCTTTTCGCAAGAAATAAAACAAAATACTGAAATATTTCCTCAGAGATATTCCTACAAAATCACTATATCTCAAACGTTAAGATTCACTTCAAAACAGATAACGTTAATCCAAACTGACAGTGAATTCGCTACAATCAATAACAGCATTAGGTAAACAACAGTTCGCTTAAAAACAGCTACAACTGAGATGAGGTGTTTTAATTCGGCTTTTATAAGCTTTTTAATTATTCACTAGAATATTCCGGTAAAACCTATTTTCTCGATTTTTGTGGACGGCAAGAGCAATTACAAGATATTTATTTATTAAATGTTAAATACCCGCTTTCTTTTATTTTTACTTTTCCGACGTAGCTTTATCTTCAAAAATCGTCTGCGTTGCACAGGAAAATAGAACAATTTTAATTACAATTCTAAATAAATATCTAAACAAATACGGAATCCGTAACAATATTATTATTGCATGCTATAGTTAGCCAGTTCTAATTTTATACTTTGCTCGAAAGCCTCCATTTTAAATATTCTGAGCATTGATAATTTTTAATCTCAAATCAAGCCCTAAAAACTGTTAATTTTAACCAACGAAACATATCCAAGGCAACGCATATTACGCTACTTTTTTTGTCGGAAAGGATATTTAAAAACCATTCAGCAAAGAATGTCAATAAAAAATAAGAAGCACATGCTCACTATTCTTAATTTTTTTAGACTTACGGTTTCAGAGAAATCTTAGACTTCTTATATCATAAGGCTATTCCATATGCAGGATTCATGTTTACCATATTGAGGTAGTCGCTTCATATGTGAGGTAGTCACCTTATATAGTGAAGCTATGGGTTTTAAATAGTCCGACTTGTTCACCTACCATTTTCATACTAACGACTTATTTAGTAAGACTTGTAGAGTTATTAGGTTATTTCGGAAGCAGGAGTTGAAAAATGAGCAATACTCTCGCCGAGAATCCAACTACGGGCCTTTCGAATACGCGTCGAGCGTACTGACCACTACACAACGAAGGCATGCGAAGAAGGTAGGAGAAATACCTTATATACTCCCCCTTTTAAAGGGCGACTGGGGATAGGGGACCCAATCGCCAAATCCCAGTGGTCAAGAATCATCATCCGCCACCTTTTAGTTCGGGCGCCAGTGTCAGGCTTACTCTTCCATTCTGGTTGATTTCGCAAACATAATTGGAGTTCTGAGTCGGAACAGGAAGCTTACTCAAAAAGCATGTTAGTGCCTATGTAGAAAATAAAACAAAGGAGGGTTAAGTTTACCCTTTATTCTCACAGCGTGCTCGGGATACAAAGACCAATACTTTTGATCTAGAAAGTAGAAAAACTAACTTAACTAAATAAGAATTAAGATGCTTTCCAGACAGTAACTCGAAGATTGGTCCATTAATACTACGTATGTAGTGAGCAGAATGCAAAGTCTACAATCAGTTTACAAATAACTGCGAAAACTAAGTTCTGACCTTAAAGGCAGGCAACGAAAATCACACGCGTGGGATAAAGCCCGCTAGAAAATCTCTGTTTTCACTCCTTCTTGGCTAAAAGCCATTCTTAAATACTTCTAAAGATTGCAACCCCATTTGCATACACTAAATCTATTCGCGCTTATTCTGGCCGGAAATGGCAAAAAAGAGGCGATAGTAAAGGTTTAAAATAAAATAAACGTTAGTAAAACTTAAAATTCTTACAGACTGACCTATAATATTGGTCGATTCATGGACAATGTTTTTGGTGCCCTCACTTATTACTCATTCTTTGAGGTAAGATTAAAAAATGTGCATTTAGAACAGTTTTTATGAGCGGCTGCATGCTTTTGTGCTAAATAACTAATGTTTATATCGATAACTAAACAAATTATACACTA
Source organism: Stegodyphus mimosarum (assembly GCA_000611955.2). Lineage (NCBI taxonomy): Eukaryota > Metazoa > Arthropoda > Arachnida > Araneae > Eresidae > Stegodyphus > Stegodyphus mimosarum. The sequence goes on from KK112594.1 coordinate 275,574, forward strand.
TTAAATATGAATGAATTTGTTAACAGCGCATATAAAAATGACAGAGTCACAGAGTATTTGTCTTTGATTTGACATTAAAGGCTACTCACTAACTCAAATTCCCTCTGGCATACTAAGAGTTAGCTGCCTATTGAAATTCAGTCATCTAAAAATTGGCGATTTATCGTTTCCTCTTCGCTAGTTCATTTTTTTTGGTGTAGTACAGTATGGTGTCTTCAGACGTACGACCTTTAAGAATCAGACGGAGTTTTCAAATTCTTTCTCTAAATGCGTAAATGCCATAAAAATGAAAACTAAACAGCAAATAGATTTATTAAAAACCTAAAAGTGGCATGTTATTTAATAAAACAGTTCTAAGGTTTATGCTAGTTTTATAACAGTTATTTTAAGTTTATGCATCTTTCCCATCCCTTCTAGCTTCAGCTTACAATTTCCTACCAGAATGTATTTTCAGAAACGCGGTTAATGCAAATGCAAATGAATAAGAGTATTATTTAAGTCGATGCTCAATAGACTTCCTTATAGAGCCCGAGTTCCTGACTAGCGCGCGTTTGCCTTTGGATACGTCTCTTTCTAAGCTATTGCTAGGCTCGGTCGTTCTTTAGGCCCTTGACTGGCTTCGTCGACTTGATTAAGGTTATAATATATTTCTCCCGCCTTCTCGGCATGCCTTTGTGGTGTAGTGGTCGACGCGTGACCGAGAGGTCCGTGGTTCAATTCCCGGCGAAAGCATTGCTCATTTTTCATATCTCCTGCTTCCAAATAGCCTAATATCTCTACACTGGCGCCCGAAATAAAAAGGTGGTGAATGACGATTTTCCAGCGCCGCAAATTGGCGATTGGGTCCCCAAAACCCCAATCGCCCTTTAAAAGGGGGAGTATATAAGGTATTTCTCCCGTCTTCTTGGCATGCCTTCGTGGTGTAGTGGTTTGCATGCTCGACGCGTAACCGAGAAGTCCGTGATTCGATTCCCGGTGAAGGCGTTGCTCATTTTTCATGTTTCCTGCTTCCAAAAAATCCTAATATCTCTACAAGACTTAGCGGCCAACTACTTAGAATTTTCATAGCTTCGGCTATATCTTTCAGTTAGCTTTAGTTAAGTTTAATTTCATATAAATTTGAGTTGTCATTTTTAAGTAGTGCCTTACTTAAAGATGTAAGGTCTTAGTTTAAACTAACAAAGTTTTATGTTAATTTCTCTTTAATATGAGCTCTTATTTCAACTTCCCGTTAGAATAAGCGCGCGTTTCAACTTTATGCTAATTTGAAGTGGAGCCAAGTTTTGTATTTAAAAGGTGAGCGAGGAACTTCTCAGAGTGAGAGAGCTTTAAGTCTCAGATCACTGCGGCTCTGTTCGACGTCCACCTGACCAGCTAGTATTTAAATTCTAAGCCTTAGCGCTGTTACTCTAATACTTATTGAAGTAATCTAAGTGCGCTAGTATTAGCGAAGTCTTGCTACGCACCATTGATCGTTTAGCATAGAGGCCAACCTCGAGTTCATAGCTCTGTGAGCAACGACTACTTAATTTTCTACTCACTTTATTTTAAATTATTTGATTGTTCGTTAGACCCAAGTGCTGTCATTATTTTTTGTTATCCCTTCCGAATTGGGAAGTTGCTGTAAATAGTAGTTTAATAAAAGGGTCATTTTAAAACCCTCCATGCGTGCAGTTATTCTACCACTTCCGCTGAACATAACTGCATTGAGCTCCCTGTTCAAGATCAGGACTTTAACAACTTCACGAATATGTTCGCCAAAAGTATGCACAGAACACTCAGTCCTGACAAACTTGATACTACTTGAAACTGACTACTTGATGTTCCCGAAACACAAAAGAATAACTCATAACACATTTAATTGCTTTGCAGAGCTGTTTCTGTCTAATATCCAATTTTTTGTATTTTAAGCGATTAGATTAGATATTATTTAATATAATAGAGATTAAATAGCGTGTTTAAAATTGCCATTGATGTAATGTCCCGACTTTAATCTGAGAACACTGCATTTGAAAATTCCCTCGAATGTCTTATTTGCTGACAGCAAGTTGAAGGATAATCATTAACTTCGGAGCCAATCACTTCGAAACCTCAGAAACCCCGTGCGTGCCTCTGACATTTCGCTGTGTCAGCATCCTGTCCGCCATTTTTATGCCAGCGATCCAGAAATCCGATCGCTGGAAAACCCGTTGCATTTTTAAATTCCTTTCCCTCCCTTGACAAAGGAGAACTCGCGTCGTGTTTTCGGTCGAGAAACTTTGGATTCGAATCGCTCATTTGCATTTTAATTCGATAAAGCGGGGACAGAAGAGCGGCGGAGGTGAGAGCTAGAAGCTCTATCACGGGTGTTGAATTTTACGTCGTCGTGCTCCAAATTCCGAATCGGACGGAATTTTCTTTTTTACACTTTTGCTGAATGGAGAGAGATGAAAGTCGGGGGTGGGGAGACTTCATCGTCGCGTACCGATGTGGGAGGGAGAGAACTGGCTGAGAGAATGTTTGATCGTGCAGCTGTGGAAAGGAATCTTTGCCTCTTCATGGAGAATTAGAAGAAAGAAGAGCAACGCCCATCAAGCACCGAATGATTTTCCAGTCACCAAATCTAAGATTGCGGATAAAGAATTGGAATTTCCCTCTGGGTACAACTCTGGTTAGAACGCTTTGCTCTAATTTTACACGTAAACAGTGTATTCACTCTTTTAAGTATATAAGCTAATGATGCTTCGACAAGAAGAAATTTCCACTCGCATTAAATCGCTGACGCATTTTTTTCTGTCAGATTTTCTGAGAATCTCTGTCTGAAAGTCAAGTCCTGCAAGATTTGCTGTATCCGCAACATTTTTAATTTCCTTGGGATAATCTATACTGTTCAAAATCTGTGCGAGTCTGTCTGTTTGTGGCATTATCGCCTACGGAACGATGTTTCTTGGAAAGACATTTCGACCGTTCTTGTCTTCGAACTATTTTAATCAGCCGAGATATTAATTAAAAACTCTGAAAACGCTCATTTTGACCTTCGTTTTTCCGAGTGGCAACAGCCTTGCGCGCTAGAGGTACAAAATCTGCTTTTTTCGAAAAGTATTGCCACTGCGCCCTTTCAAATCGTAGAGTTTGTTAATGAAAACGTTCTAAGTTTTGCAAAATATGAAATAAAAATAGCGTTGTCAAACTTTAAACGTGTTATTATTATATGAGGTCGTATTCTGATGTTGAAGAAAGTACGCGATTGCATGTGACGTCATTGTGTGTCGAAGATTTTTCTTTAATGTCAGCATTTTAAATAAATAGCTGCTGTTGGCAACGTTTTCCTTTCCCGTTAGGATAATTGACGCGACATGCTATTTCCACGTTATTCGTAATGTTGATACATTACGTTAATTTTAAATCATGAAGTGTCAAACGTTTTTGTTACATGGTTTGGCAATAAAAATACTCTTTAGAAATTAGTTGTTGCTTAGAAAGAATGAAGTGATTTCATTCATTCTGAAATGTTTTATACATTTGCTTTTCAGGAGTACGTAGAACTTACAAATTTTGCTTTAGCTGCAGTAGCTGCTGCTTTAGCTAGTTAGTTCTTTATTTTTAACAAATTAAGTAAACATATTATTCCAAACCGAATCAATCCAAAAATTTAGTTAAATGCATTACATATTATTTCATATAATACATATATAATACATGATTGCTTCCTTCAAAATTTTACAATTAATAGTTACTCAAATTACGTTTTATGATGTTAAATCCCTTTGAATTTATATTTCTGCAAATTTCGCTCCGGCAGCCAATGATAATATGTATCTTTATTTCAGTTTATTGCATCATTTAAATAAAAACTTCCAGTATGATTTCCATCGTATGATTCTACGACATGCATCTACGTTAGTAATTTATACTTTGAGATACGGCAAATAAAAAACGAAAATTTGCTTGCAAAACACATTTATTAACAAATAAATGAAAATCTATCCTACATATCCTCAAAATAATCTGCCTGTAATGCAGCAAACACGCTCAGCGTATCTTCAAAAATAAAAAAAAAAGTTTGGAAATAATCCAAAGTTATGAGACTCAAAATTGTCATCATACTACTTTTAATGCGCTCATGATCATCGAAACAGATGCTTTTTCAGACTTCAACTTTGCCCCTCCGCCCCAAAATGAAATAAAATTAAAAAAATAAATAAAAAAAATCTGAAAGATATAAGGTATTTCTCCCGCCTTCTTCGCATGCCTTCGTGGTGTAGTGTTCTGCATGCTCGACGCGTAACCGAGAGGTCTGTGGTTCGATTCCCGGCGAAGGCGTTGCTCATTAGCTCATTTTTATCTCCTGCTTCCGAAAATACCTAATGTCTCTACACTGGCGCCCGAACTAAAAAGGTGGTGGATGATGATTCTCCACCACCGCGATTTGGCGATTGGGTCCCCAAAACCCCAGTCGCCCTTTAAAAGGGGGGGTATATAAGGTATTTCTCCCGCCTTCTTCGCATGCCTTCGTGGTGTAGTGGTCTGCATGCTCGACGCGTAACCGAGAGGTCCGTGGTTCGATTCCCGGCGAAGGCGTTGCTAAGTTTTCATCTGACCTGATTTCAAAATAGCCTAATGTCTCTACAAAGCTTTCAGAATTTACATTATGCCCAAAGGGGCTTTTTTTAACGTTTTGTTTGCTACCTTTATTCATTAAATATCTTATTCTTCGCACTTAAACCATAAAATTCATTTCAACAGATATCGCAAAATAATTTTGAAATGAGCATATCTCTTAAATTGCCCGTACACAGTTTCGCGCGCTGGAGATAAAAATATTTTTTTTTCCGTACAGTGTTGCCATTGTTCGCTTTGAAATCGTTGAGTTTGTTAATCAAAAATTAGTCAAGGGTTTACAAAATTTGGAAAAGATAATGAAACAAATTCGAAATTAAACATTTGTGCTTCCAAGTTCCCATTTTCGGGGGAGGACTACGTTATTCAGAAGTTGATTGCTGTAGGTACTGTCTTTTTTTCACAGTACGAGAAACATTCACGAATTCATGCGGATTCTTTATTATTTAGTTTCTTTAAATATACTACATGGCGATAATATTTGGTGGCAACAGTTTGAAAATTGAACTAACGCATAATGCCGTTTTGAGACTAATAGATCTTTGGTCTGAGAAAAAGCACGACGTGTTATCTTGGCATAGATGCAGAAATACAGGAGTTTATTTCTGCCAAACTTTCAGTTACCAAGCATATTGAGTGAACTAGAGTTTTATCATGTTATACACTCTTGTCACACGCATAAATATAGCCTTAAAAAACACACCTTAAGCGCTTGAAAACTGATAACATGATGTTTTATTAACAATCTGTTCGATGGTACAAACTCTTTACGTACTGAACTACGAATGTCAAAAATTTCTCAGCCATCTTTCAGAAGAAGAGGAGCTTCTTACACATGTGACAGCAATATTCACTCTTCACATCCCACGTTTTGCAAAATTTTCAGACAGATTCTGACCGAATAAACGAACTCTATAAAATAGGGGGAGTATATAAGGTATTTCTCCCGTCTTCTTCGCATGCCTTCGTGGTTTAGTGGTCAGCAAGCTCGACGCGTAACCGACAGGTCCGTGGTTCGATTCCCGCTGAAGGCGCTGCTCATTTTTCAGGATTTCTCCTTCGAAATAACCTAATGTCTCTACATCTTTAACTAAAGATAACAGTTAAAGACTTAGGATAAACCTTGCAACAACATTAGTTTTAACAAGTACATTCAAAATGGATAGTAATAAGCTTGCATTACAATAGAGTTTGCTCTTACAGTCTAGTTACTATTCTACGGGGCGAACTAGTTTACTAATGTAGATTTTGAACTGTTGTAATATTATCCTGCTTAGTCTCGGTAGGGAGTTGTAGAGACATTAGGTTTAACGAAGCTGGAGAGGGGAAAAATATGCAATTCCTTCGCCGGGAATCGAACCACGGACCTCTGAAATACCGGCTCAGTGTGCTGACCATTACACCACGAAGGCACGCTAAGAATGTGGGAGATATACCTTATAGAGTTAGGTGACTTCATTTACTGTTGCCGCAAGTATTCTTCGCCCAGTGCGTAAAAAAATATGATTATTCTCTTCGTTGCAAAAATAAAGTTCGCAGTAACATGGCATGAATTTTACGTACTTTGCTTTTTGAATGCTTTTGGCAAATATTCGCGAGTTAGTCTTCGCGAGTTAGACTTATGTCGTCAGCTCTCGCTGCTTAAATGGTGCCTTCTGTTTGTGTGATTGGCAAAAACATTTAATCATTTCTATAATTTGAAGTTCTGCATAAGCTCTGCAATTTACCCTCATGTCCATAAATTAAGGATAATGCAAAATAAGGCAAAGGAAGAGTTAGAAGCAAAACAAATTTGACTTATTTGTAAAGCTTATTTATTAAACAAAAGGTAAAGAACAAAAAAAGAGGTTATATGTTTGATATTATTAAAACAATGAGCGATTTTTTCTCCCTGCAGCAAAATTATAAAAAAAAAACCTATTTACAAAAAACCAATATTACATGGTTGGTATGATTGGTAATACATTGTATGTCTTCCAGACGATGCAATATAGTCCGTACAACGCCTAGGCATGCTGAGTATCAAATTATCGATCTGATTTTGGGGGATATTACACCACTCAAAAAGGATAAAGCCTGGAGATGACACTCTGGGCAATTCCAAGTTCTTCTGATACTTTCAGTTGAGTACGCCCCCATTCCAGACGGCCGATCATTCTACCACGTAAAAAATCATCCAAATGCGTCCTTTGTGTCATAACTATTCGGTTATTGCTCTGAAATGCTTATAAAGCGCCTGCGAACAATTTTACTTCTTTGCCTGTATTCCCTATATATCACTCTCGTCATTGTGACGTACCATCGGTGTCATCTGGTTACTTCCCGAAATTTGCATATGATTCTTGAAGATGTGTGTAGTGATTTTACAGGTGATATATTTATTTTAAAGTTCGATTTCCGCGTCACTCCGAATTATCCTTAATTTATGGAAATGAGTGTACATAGGACTTCAAGATGCAGCATTTTCTGCGTCTCGTTGCGTAGACGTTGTTTATTTAGCACATACTCTGATCTCAGCAAGAAGACACTGAAAGTGTAGAAAGTGACTTCATTCTACTAAGAGTTTCAAATGTAAATAAATGGCTGCTTCGTTAGGCTTAGTAACACTTAAGCAAATTTAAATTGCTGATAATTCTATAACTATTGCACGCAGATTAACTAAAGGCCTAAAACTCGTAACCGGAGAAAACGAACAGCATAAATCAATCACTTTTAAAGCAAAAAATGTGCACACATAAGAATACTAACACAAGAAATTAAAACGTGAGCTCACCGAGCCGAGTGACAGAGTGGATATATATATACATATATACATATGATAAATTATAATAAGAAAACGTTCCATATACCATCTCCACGGAACAAAAATTCAATTTAAAATCCTCATCGAAAAGATATTTTTCAGAATTTTAAAAAGAATTTGAAAGCATCTCGTTCAGATTAATTTGTTCTTAGCAAGAAACTTTAATTTAATTGTTTGCTTTTTAACAAGATTCTTTTGGTTTAAGTGGACTAATGTCTTTATTTTGATTGAGAGTCAATTGTGAATTACACTGGTGGGCAAAAATTAAGGACGAGACAGTTTTTTCAATATAACTTTGTACAAAAGTTTTCCAAATCAACACATTTAATACCGTAAGATCCCCAATACGTAAGTACATGAGTAATGTAAGCAACACTTACTAAAAGAGAAATCAGAGGGATAAAAAGAAGCTTTATTGAAAAAGTAGCATGGAGCGCAATGCGACTGAAGACATTAGTCCGAAACATCCCAGTGATAAAATTCATTAATAAATTAGCATATATTCATTAATAAATTAGCGAAAAATAAAGACATTAGTCCGAAACATCCCAGTGATGGGTGTCCAGCAAGAAACATCCGGTCTTTAACAGGGGATAAGATCTCCCCTGACTGCTAGGCAGGTTTCACATCATTTGTGCATGCTGGATATGTGGTTGTTAATGAGCTGTTGAGACACTGCTGCTCGTTCCTCTTGTAGCACCAATCGCAGTTTCGGAATCGTTACTGGCGATAAGTTACGTGCTGCCACGGGTCTCCCTAGTAAGTTCCGTACATGCTTGACGGGATTTAGATCCAGAGACCTTGCCGACCAATCCATGTGTTCAATATCTTCACTCTCCAACAGCTCTTCGACAGTAACTGTGCGATGAGGTGGAGCGTTGTCGTCCATGAAGAGGGAAATGAGGACCCATAGCCCTTGTGAAAAGACGCATGTAAGGAAGAAGCACCTCGTTACAATAGCAGTCCCAGGTGACGAACCTCCTTGGGAGATATGAAGGTCGGTCCGGCTACCAAGCATTATGTCTGCTCGAACGAGAACTCCGCGACCTCCAAAACAGTCCCTTTTGATGATGTTGAAGGGGTTATTGCGTGTTCCCCGCTCTGTCCAGATGTGTATGTGTCTAGAATCGCAACTCAGACTAAATCTGCTCTCATCTGTAAAGAGTACTCGTCCCCATTCATTGTCTCTCCAATTCCGGTGTTCCCGGCACCACAGAGAACGCCTTCTCCGATGGGCAGGCGTTAGAGGTGCACACCGTACAGGGCGTCGTGCAAACAGACCACCACCGTGCAGTCTTCTGGCCACGGTAAAACGCGATATCGGTCGTCCAGTCGCCTGTGTCGTGTGTCTAGCGATTTCTCCCGCTGTCTGCCGCCTGTTTCTTCTGGCCTGTAAGGCAATATACCGGTCATCTGCGGGTGTGGTTCCTCGTGGACGAACATTACTAAACCCCCGGATAGCTGTTCCGGTAGTTTGAAATTGTCTCAAATCGTGAAACGATGCTGTGAGCAATTCCGAACTCTGCAGCCACACTTGTCACACTGCGGCCTTCCTCCAACTTCCCAATGATTCGACCTCGGGTAAAAGCATCCAGATGTCGTCTAACAGATTGATTATTCGCCATTTCTCGCTGAGGCAGCAACTCTGTGTGATTTTAACTGCTATACGGCGTGCAATCTCTTTGCCAGAAATACTGATCTTACACCGACAACATGCTTTATACT
>KK112594.1:285017-372461 GCA_000611955.2 Stegodyphus mimosarum
TAGTTGTTATTAATGGATGGTAGATTCGTTTATCCCTTTTGAGAAGTTGATTAATCTGATATCAATAGCAATAACTGGTTATTTCAATACTTACAAAAGTTTTACTTTTGCTTTTGGCATTTTTGCGATTTAAATATTTCCTTAACTGTTTTTGAAGCAAAGGATAACTAGAAAATTCTTTTTTTCTAAAATTCGTTTTAAAATTCTCAAAACTATCTTTTTGATGATGATTTTAAATTGAATTTATGTTACTTGAAGATGATATACGCAAAGTTTTCTTAGTAAAATTTATTGTGAATTATTGGTTTATTATTTGGCAGCTTTAGCGCAAGTCTTAGGCTTATTAATTCATTTTTAATTACTTATATATATAATATAAAGTAATTAAAAGTAATATATACATATTATTTACTAACTGAGTATATTATCTGCTTTAAGAAAGTTAGTCAATGAAGTAACTGAGAAGCATTTAAAAATTAATTTTGAAAATATTTTTAAAGGAAACGTGAAATACGAATCATGAAAAAAAAACCAAAAAGGCAGCTGCGAAACTATATGCACAGATATTGCTAAATAAGCTCTTCTAAATCATACTTCCTGTATATCGTACAAGGAAGTAAAAAGGAAAAAAATATGTTACTGCTTTTTAAAACGGGATTTTTTCCTTTTAATGTTATCATAACACTATTGTCCTTTAAGTGTATTAAAGTTGTTTAATTGTTTTAATGAAATATTTTCTTTTTTATAATTCTGTTTATTACTTTTTTTATGTATTACTGCATTCACGCTTTTGGTGTATTACTTAAAAGTAAAAGATGTTTAATTATAAATGTTAACATGTTTAATTATAAATGCCAAAACATTATGAGGAATTTCTCCCGCCTTCTTCGCATGCCTTCGTGGTGTAGTGGTCAGCACGCTCGACGCGTAACCGAGAGGTCCGTGGTTCGATTTCTGGCGAAGACGTTGCTCTTTTTTCACAACTCCTGCTTCCAAATAAATAACTCTACACTGGCGCCCGAACTAAAAAGGTGGTGGATGATGATTCTCCTCCACCGGGATTTGGCGATTGGGTGCCCAAATTCCCAGTCGCCCTTTAAAAAAGGGAGTATATAAGATAGTTCTGCCGCCTTCTTCCCATGCCTTCACAGTGTAGTGATCAGCAAGCTCGACGCGTAACCGGAGGTTTTAACGCGGTACCGTGGTGCGATTCCCGGCGAAGACGTTGCTCATTTTTCACAACTCCTGCTTCCAAACAAATAACCTGACTCTAAAACGTAACAAAATTATATAGAAACTTTTAAAAATAGTGTAGTGTCTGGACAAAAATAGATTTAACTATAAAATTTATAAATTTAACTATAAAAAATATATTTAACTATAAAAATTATAAAAAAAATTATAAAATTATAAAAATATATTTGCAGATTTCATCTGAATTTCTTTATACCTCGAAAGATTTTATCTTATAACTAAATATTTGCAAAATGTATTCTCAAATATGATAAAAATTGCGGCTCGAAATTATTTCTGCTTAAAATAATAAAATGCATATGAACGCAAGATGAAAAATTGCGCTTTTTGAAAAGCAGCAACAAGAAGCATTTTTATGTAGTCAGTTTCCAGGCATATGGACAACGTTTGAATATTATGAGTTTGGATGTATATTCGCTCGTTCAGAATGTGCTACTAAAGTAGCTGGACTCTCTTCCTACAGATGTATTCTTATATACATGTTTGAATTTTTCATGTTTCGCACATTTGAATTTTCTATTTCTTTCTGATTCCGGCCTGCGCTGAAAAAACTTTTTTCCCTAGTGACCGAGAATACGTTGTGCGAACGACAACAACCAAAAAAGATTCACATTTTAAAGAAAACTGTCGTTCTGCTTCATTTTATTATTCAGATACAGAGATATAAACAGTTAAATTTTACTCCATATATAACAACGGGGTTTTGAAAAAGACTACTCTTTCCACTGCGTATTATATAATAATATTGCTGTGTACGTACAAGTCGTAAAAAAAGTTAATAAAATTTAGTCTTTTCACAAGAAATAAAACAAAATGTTGAAATATTTCCTCAGAGATATTCATATAATATCACAATATCTCAAACGTTAAACAGAATTCAATTCAAAAACAGAGAAACTAATCCAATCTCAAAGCGAATTCGCTACAATCAATCGAAGAATTAAGTAAACAAACAGTGGTTCGATTTAAACAGCTACAACTGAGCTGAGGTGTTTAAATTCGGCTCTTATAAGCTTTTTAATTATTCACTAGATTATTCTAGTAAAATCCATAAATATCTCGATTTTTGTGGATGGCAACAGCAATTGCGAGATATTTATTTATTAGATTAATTATGCATGCACTCTTTCTTGTATTGTAAGGATCTTAAGTTTGACTAACGTTTATTTTATTTTAAAACTTTACCATCATCTCTTATTTTCCACTTCCGGCCAGAATTAAAGCGTGAATATGTTTATGCAAATTGAACTTGCTAACGCGTAAGTATTTAAGTTGTGGCTTTTTGCCAAGAATTTTGCCACGAGGCTTTTCGCAAGCTTGCCATCAATTACTGTCCGCTTTTAAGGCCAGTCCTCTTGAAAGCTAAAGAGGTATTGTAGTTTTCCATGCTACAGACGCAGTAATTTAAAAGGCTAGTCTTAGTGTTAGTCATCTGTGTAAGATATTAAAGTTAGCTCTTATTGAAATTTTAGTTAGTTAGTAGACTTATATTTTTACGTTCGGACCACAAGTGGTTGTTATCCCGAAATGCGGGAGCGACTGTGAAGTCGTGAAAAAAATAAAGGGTTATTTTAACCCTTCTCATCTTGTCGTCTTTGCTACACTCCATAGGACATAGTGTGCAGTCAACTCACTCCTCAGTTAGAAAACGTCATGTTCGCCAAACAGATTAAAAAGAATACAAGTCCTGATAGTATTTTTAATAACGTCCGATTTTAAAATGTAGTCATTAATCTTGTCTTGAATTCCACGGACTTTGTAAGGAAATAATTTTTTTTTGTTCAGTAGGACTGCTTTAATAACCATTCTTTAGTAACTCCATACTAACCGAGACTACTGGATATCCGAAAACATTCATTTTACTTCATGCCATCTAATTGGAAATCTATTACATTAAGACACGAGTAACAGCTTCTGTGACAACGTGGCAGCTTCTGCGCAATAGCTGACAGGCTAAAAAGCCTTCAGCGCTAGGTTTAAAATATGTTTGATTCAAAATACTTAAAAGATCAGGAAATACCAAAAATATTTGTAACGATCTGTCTGTAAACGATCTTCAAAAATATCTGTTCACCAATACTTGCAACGCGGCACGTGTTCTGTTCACGAATGAAACGTCACTTTTTCAGCGAAGCGGATATTCCATCGTAACAGCGCACGCATGTTGGGTTCGTGGTACTTACATGCTCCGTGATAATGCGCTTCAGAATATCACTTCGCGATTAATATGTAAGCATTAATCATGTTTGCTATTTGAATCGGAGCCAATACCTGTTGCTTAGAAATTTATCGGGCCTTTTTAGAACAGGCTTTGTTTGATTTACTGAGCAGTATTTCCAATCTATGCATGTCCTGGTTGTAGTTCCAACACAGCCAGCTTCAGATTATTATGCGACTCATATGCGTGAGTATTTGGGACTTTGGAAATCGCCGGATAGGTTGTTGTATACCCTTCGCATGGCTCTTCACATTCACCAGACTTATTCTGCATCGACGTTTTTCTGTAGGATCAAGATCAAGATAGTACTTTCGGTTCAAGGTGTCAACTACTAATGAGTTTTAACCTGTATATCAAGTAAGGCCGGAGGCCGCTCACTTTTGTTTAAATAAATCAGAGGTGCTTCGCACCGCGCCCTTAGGCGAAAGAATGGTCTATGTGGCAAAGTCATACAGGAAGGCAGTCATGAAATTACAAATTGATATACTTTTGTAGATGTAGAAATATTCGAAAAATTTTTGAGCAGGTGCTGGGTGCGTGCTATTTGCAGTGAGGAATTGAGTGACTGAAATGAACATGAGATACGGAGAGTAAGTCAGAATCAAATCGCGTAACCTGAGGTCGCGTTCTGGTTCGTTGATACATACTGCTATATTAACTCAAAGTTTTATTAAAATAAGAGTAAATAACTCTTGTAGGCCTATAGTATTGCAATCTACTACATAATAATGATCTAATAGCTATGGAGAGGTGAGTTTTATGCTAAGTAATTCTTGTTTAATTAGACAGAATTAGATTATTCATTTTTGGGTGTGGTGGTCACGTGGACCAATCATGTTGCAGGATAATCTCAAGGTTAAGCGATTTCACGACGAAAAATAATAGTCCATAAGGCTATTTCAAATTACTGTTCACAAAGTCTGTAATTTGGCTTTGCCAGGTAATGAAAATACACTTAAAACACAACACAAAAATAGTGAATCATGTCACGAATTTTTGAATATATGAAATGCGATTAAATACTGGGTACTATTTACAATATGTACACTTTCACCACTTTGATTTTTCTGTAGGAGACTCTCAAGGCTATTATGTACAAAACAGCCGTTCCTTTGCTTCCGCTGTATTTGCTTCTGATATGGACCTCGTGGCAAGAAGCATTGCTATTATTCGCGAAACTCCAGGTATCTCTGAAAATATTTGGAAATTATGTAGCGTCAATGCTAGGTAATCATTACCGAAAGCTGTCACATATTTGAATACTGAACGTAAACTGCCGGCACTTGTGAAACAGTATTCTGTATCTACTAGTTACTTTCCCCTAATAAAGCACTTAACATTGCTTTCTTCGTTGCCTTCTTGCTGTGATGGCCTGATTATAATTAAAGAACCTTATTTAAAAGCTGCTTCCAAGCGAAACCAGTGATCAGAAAATTGTGAAATTTTGTGGCGGACTTAATGAATGGATAAGAACGTCTTTCCTCGAAAAAAATTAGTTACAAATATCGACACAAGAGGGTTCTTGAAAACCTCTAGTAATAATGCAAATTTTTGTTTACGTCATGCAGCAGCTGTTAAGAATCCTAGAAACATTCGCGGAGACTTTGTTTTCAATATGCTTGTTGCTCTCAATGAAGAGATCCCGCTTTGTTAGTAAAATTGTTTTATCAAAGCAGTAATGTGTGGCCTCACTGATCCCCAGACTTCAATCCATGCGATTTTTGCCTTTGGGGACATTAGAAACGACTGCCACGTGCTGAACATTTCTCAGCACACACTTCGGTCAACTGTAAATCTTGCCATCTTCCGATTTCAGATGGTAGCTGAAAATGATGGCCATCATGTGGAACGTGTTTTTTGTAACAAAATTTGTAAAACTGTAAAACTATTGTAAAGGTGTGGCTAAATGTATAGTTGGTTAATATGATGTCCTCTGGTAACGCTATTTTGTAACTAGTTTTTTTCTCTGAAAGCCTTTGTCATCCCTTCAATAAGTCCGAAAATTTCACAAATTTCTGATCCCTGGTTTCGCTTGTAGGCAGCTCTAAAATAAGGTTCTTTATTATTAATACCCTTTACTTTCCTCTGGAATTATGGTTCATATAATTTTTTCCTACTTCTGGTCAAGATTTCCTTGTGGAGTTTTGAGAGAGCCCTTGTAACAGCCTTGAGAGCCTCGAACAGTTTCTTCAGCTAACAGGTTCATAACGTTTAGGTTTTCATGTGGTGCGTTCGTTTGCACGGAAATCGGTCTGAAATGTTAACTGAAGAACATATGGATTACAATAACCATACCAAAATTTAGAAATGATGTAAGACTTCATTAAATACAATATATCCGCAAAAGGCAAATACTTTATATAAAAATAAAATACACACAATAACTTTTATGTATCGAAATTTAATCAGAATAACTTAACTTTTACAACAGAATTACACAAAATGTATCCTTCGAAATGCCACTGACATGTGTTTTCCTGCTTCAATAGGTATTGTTCGTTTATTTCTGAAATATCTTGTTTTCTCTAGATACGTTTCTTTGGACATATTTGCGTCTGAAAGCTAAGCATTATTTGTTTGCGTTATTTTACTTCCATCTTTTTTAAAATTTTTTTTTAATTTTGCTGTGTTTTTGCATACAAATACGATTAATAAGTTTATGAACATTAAGGTCGGTCTCGTGTAGAAAGTGTATACAAAATATTGATTTTCTTTTTCCCTTCTTTCACCCAGTAGAACATCATTCACAACAGCTGTTGACTAGAGGGCATCTTAAAAGTCATCTGTGATCTTAAGTATCCATTAAAGGGGGGAAAAAAGGAAGTTTTTTTTTTAACTTTTTGCCCATATTTATCATCAGCTAAAAGCTATATTGCTTTTAGAATAACTTCATCAGTGCCATTAATCTCTACGAAACGTTAAATATTAAGTTTATAAGCCTTGAGCGGAAAGGAATTAAAAAAAATAGCTTCAAAAACTTTCTTATCAATTTATCTTTATTAATTTCTAGAATATATTATACAATAATGTGTGCTAATCTCTTAAGATTTTTTTCCTAATAAAATAATCTCTTTAATATTGTATATATGTCATCTCGGTAGAATAAAAGCTAGTGGAGGGCTGTTGAAAAGGACTCAAATTGGACTACAGTGATGATATTAATAGAGTACTTTTTCTTTTACAAAATTCCATTTATTTAAGTTTTAAATTACTTTAAGTTTAGAAAACGCATTCAATAGACGCTTTTTTATCGTAATTATATTTCGACACTTTTAACACAGTAAAATTTGTAATTATGTCTGTCGTTATGGAATATGCAAATTCACTCCATCCATTTGCAGCATATTTATGAATGATACGAAATAATAAATTTAAAAAATACATAATTAAGCAAGCATTAGAGGGATTAATGTAGTTTAGTGAAGTACCTTTCTGAGAGAAAAGGTTTGGCTATTTTTAAGGAAAACGTAGATAAACTCTGGCAAATGAATTATCAAAGCGGCGAAGGACACTGGTTATTGAAGAATACTTTAACGAAGAAATTTGAATTTCGCTTAGATAACAAAGTTATTTCAGAAGATACCCGCGATAAATCCAGTTTTAAAAAGAGGTTTTAACAAAATTTGTCAAGAACTGGCAAAAGTGTTTAAGATGTTTTTGGCTTCATTCGAATCCTACGCTAAACTACACTCATGTCCATAAATTAAGGATAATTCGGAGTCACGCGGAAATCGAACTCCAAAATAAATATATGACCTATAAAATCATTACACACATCATCAAGAATCATATGCAAATTTCAGGAAGTAACCAGATGACACAGATGGTACGTCACAATGACGAGAGTGTAAGAGAGTGATATATAAGGAATACAGGCAAAGACGTAGAATTCTTCGCATGTGATTTATAAGCATTTCAGTGCAATAACCGAATAGTTATGACACAAAGGAAGCATTTGGATGATTTTTTACCTGGTAGAATGATCGGCCGTCTGGAATGAGGGCGTACCCAACTGAAAGTATCAGACGAACTTGGAATTGCCCAGAGTTTCATCTTTAGGCTTTGGCAACAATTCCAAGATGTAATGTGGTAATGTGAGTGGACGTTACAGCACAGGTCGCTCCAGAGTTACAACGCCGTATGAGGACCGGTATTTGGCAGTCACTGCCAAAAGAAACAGGCAGAGCACAGCCTCAGACCTGTCTCGTCAGCTCTCTGCGGCCACTGGTACGACAATTTCGAGGCAGACCGTGTACAGACGCTTAGGGCAGATTGGTCTATATGCTCGTTGACCTCCCAGATGCGTTCCACTTACTGCAACTCACTGTCGTCTGCGGTTAGCCTAGAGCAGAGAGCATGCATTGTGGACACCGCAACAATGGCTCGTGTGATGTTTTCCGACGAGTCCAGGTTTAGCCTGCAGTCTACTTCTCGCCTGACTTTCATACGGAAAGCTCCAGGTACCCGTTACCGCCAAGAAAATATCATTGAACGACACCGTTACGGTGGTGCAGGAGTGCTCGTTTGGGGTGGAATTATTCTGGGTTTCAGAACCGACCTGCATGTTCAAATTGGAACCATGGCAAGCCAAATCTATCGGGAGGTCATTCTGGAACAAGATGTACGTTTGTTTCGGGGCGCCATTTGCGCACAATTTGTGTTTATGGATGACAACGCCCGTCCTCACCATGCAGGCATCGTAAGCTAATGCCTTCCATCGGAGGATATCACCCGTATGGACTGGCCAGCCTTCTCACTGGACTTGAACCAGTAGAGCACGTGTGGGACATGCTTGGCTGACGAGTTGCATCCCGTCAACCTCCTCCTACATGTCTACCGGAACTTCGGAGAGCATTGCGTTTTGAGTGGTGTAACATCCCCCAAGATCCGATCGATCATTGGATACTCGGCATGCCTAGGCGTTGTACGGACTGTATTGCATCGTCTGGAAGACACACTATGTATTAACAATCCTTCCGACCATGTAATATTGGTTTTTTGTCAATAGATTTTTTTTTGTAATTTGCTCCAGGGAGAAAAAATCGCTATTTTTTTAATAATATTAAACATATAGCATCTTTTTTTGCTCTCTACCTTTTGTTTAATAAATAAGCTTTACAAATAAGTCACATTTGGTTTGCTTCTAACTCTTCCTTTGCCTGGTTTTGCATTATCCTTAATTTATGGACATGAGTATATAAAAAATGTATTTCAGCAATTATTTACTGATGTTATAATTTATATGATTAATATAGGCGTATATTTATCTAAAATATTGTGAAATATTTTTATCTTGCGATTCAATAAGCTAAAAATTATCAATGATAATATTCCTTGTATGTAACTCTCCCTTGAAATTAATTTTAAGAAAAGGTCTAAATGTATTTTAAAACAGGGACCATTCTACTACTGATATTGCGCACGTATTTGTGCAACTAGTTAGCATAATACGTTTCATGGGAATTCCTGAGGCTTGGAAATGTTCCGATAGAATTTTTCCTGTCTCTCCTGTTGTCAGCTACTGTAAAGACATGGGGATCGCGTATCACAGATAATTAATTTCTAAAAACTGAGGAAAGATGAAATAATATGCATCGAATATGCCTATGTTTGACCTGAAATAAAGTATTTTAAACATAATATTTTTAATTGGCATGATTAGAGAATAATAAAGTTATAAACATTTAAAATTAGAATAAATAAATGTAAAATCTTTTCGAAGTACATTAAAAACAACATTAGTGACAATAAAGAGAATTTGTGAAAAACCCTATGAAACTTATTGTTATTAAAAAAAACAGAATAGCTTACAATTTTTTCCCTCCTTTCTGCATGCCTTCGGTCAGCACGCTCGGCGAGTATCCGAGAGGTCCAGGTTCGAGCCCCGGCGAGGGGAATGCTCGTTTTTCATGTATTCCTGCTTCAAAAAATCCTAGTGACACTACGTCAACACCCGAACTAAAATGTGGTGATTGGGTCTCCTAATTTTGCTAATTCCTCTGCTAAATGTTGCACAGAAAAAAACATTATCTGCAGCGCGTGAGACTGTGTGTACGAAATTCTAAAGATAGGCTCAGTTTAAAATTATTTTGCGATATTGTTCTTGAACTGAATTTTATGGTTTAAATGCGAAGAACATGATATTCAATAAATAAAGGTAACACACAAAAAGTTAAAAAAACTCCCCTTTAAACATAATTTAAAATCTGAAACATTTCAGATTTTTTTATGATCACCCTATATATATATATATAGTTGGCATTCGGAAGAAGCTCTGAGAGAGAGGCAAAAAGTGAGGAATCAGCGAATATCACAACCAACTTGGCACGTTATTTATGCATAACTTAAGATGTTTATATTTTTGATAACTTTCAGCAAGAAGGAAGCGGCAAACAGCAGTCCAGCTAGGTCGAAGAGTAGCAAACGAGTGCGTCATGTTCAGGTTGAAATCTTAATTCAGAATGATTTAGTTTTATTTCTCAATGCATTTTGATGGGATAATTAATATGGCTGTAAAATTACTATTGGCTGTTTGAGTTTGAGTTGCATTTACATCATGAGAATTATGTAAGAGACATATGATATGGATTAATCTCGAAATGACGCAGTGCAAAGAAAAATTACTACTTTTAGAATACAGAGGGGAAATTAATTTGCATTACTAATTTCAATTATAAATTTATCCTTTAGGTGTTTGTTATTTTTCTTACATATATACTTTCTTCTCTTTAAAATGCAACTGATTTTCTAACAGTCGTACATTTTAGCCATAAATCAGTGTTAAGTCTCCAGAGATATCTTCTGAAAGACAAAATATTTTAAAAGGTTGATTTCAGCTCTTAGCGCTGAAAATCAACTGAATTACTGATAATTTCTGCAACACTTTTATAAGCCCGCTCGGTGTTTCCCAAATGCAGTGAGTAATTAAGTTTGTAAGAATTGGTGTTCGGTTTCGACGTGTCTGTCCCATTAAAACTGTCTTCCGCATTCCAAAGTAAATAGCGGTGAATACATCTCTTTGTAACTAACCGAAGAAGATTTTTTGTTTCTGCAATCTAATTAAGTAATTAATGTCTGCATGTACATTTCCTTTACTGAATTGTTTATACAGTGAAAACCTTGTTCGGTTCATATTACGCATCTTTAATTACATGGCGACAGGAATTAAGCATTTGTCGATTAAAATAAATATTTAACTTATACTTAATAGTTGTTCTCTCTTTCTCCGATAATTTTGAAATGCAGCGTCAAAAAATAAAAAAAGGAACTCCCAGAAGCGACGATTCTGCTCCAAATATGTCGAACAATCATGTATATTTAATTCGTGCCTGGAAGGCGAAAAGTGAATTAATAAGTGGGGCGGAGCTATAATAACTTTCTCTTAATTTAGAAATAGGTTAGCTTTCATCAATTATAAAGTATGTTCGATGCGATATTCCGATAACTTATACATATTAGCTTTTTCAGGCACGTAATTATAAAGTGTGTGTCTAATGTATTAAGTTGTAGGATTTATCTTCTTTCTTACTTGTACAGAGACTGTTCGCACATTTTTTAGACGATGTATACTGTATTCACAAAACTAAATTACATGACATTCTTGTGTTTTAAATGTTATATTTGACACGCCTTATTCTGAACTTTCTTTCGACACCGCAATTTTCAGGATAATAATGCCTTTTAAAGTGTCAGAAGAGGTATTCTATCCCATTCCTCCCGAACAGCTTTCCAGAGTCCCGTTAGGGTTTTCGGACAACGTTTGGATAATGCAGTTTTTAAAAGTCCGAAAGCACAAAAATCCATAGGTGACACATCGGGAGATTTAGTAGGGATATCAGTGAAGGGTTATGGCCTTGATACCAGTTTTTCGTTCCATTTCTTTTAGGGAATTCACAGTGGATTTTGATGTGTGACTGCTAGCTTTGTCCCGATGCAGGTCTCACAGATGGATGGCACTGTGAGTAAAGCGATGGCATTTCATTCAGAAAAACAGGCGATAAAATATGTTCCTGACAGTATTTGGAGTTAATCTTGACATTTTTTTGCACTCTCTTTATTTTTAACATAGCATTATAAGAAAAACCTGCAACAATCATGAATTCCTTAGAAAAACTTTTTTCCGATTCTTTGAACCATGTACTTAAATTTTTTTCTCCCCTTTTATGATAATAAATGGCTCTTTTTTTGTTACAATCATTTAAATACACCCATCCTTCATCTATTGTGACAATTGTTTTCCATTTTTCTTCGGATAAGTGTTTCCCCTATAGAATTCTGCAGCGTGTCCCGCGTCGAGCGATATGCTTTTGGAAGAAGACGATGCACATTGCGTTTTTTCGCTTTCTTAAGATTTAAATCAACATTTATCATTTTGTTTACAGTGGACACCGAGCATTTTAATGATTTTGCAACTGTCCTTCCACTAGGGGGATTTTCTTTTAACATTAAACAACGTACCTTTGCAATAGTCGAAGACGTCCGTTTTTTCCTCGGATACTTGTTTGGAATTTTTGTCCCACTCGAGGCTCCAATTTGACGTTTGTTTCCTTTCTTGTCGATGATATTACCTATCGACGCTTTAGATATCACAAAACCATGACTCTCGCATCGTTTTTGGATAACGGAGTATGCCTATTTCTCTTCGGAAAGAGCGTTAATGTAGCTTTCGAACCACTGCTTTGTTAAATTCGCCATTTTGAATAAAAACAAAACTTTCAAGCCACAGACGATAAATTTGACTTTTAAAAACATAGTACAATTGCAATTACTTCTTTTGCAGCAAACGATTTTTTATTACCGCTTACCAAAATCGTCTAAAAATGTGCGAACAGCCTCTGTAAAAGTTATCCCAATTTGAAAACGCTAACTTGGAATGGCAAATCGTAGACATACATTATGAAAAGACGAATGTAACATTTTATTTTGAAAATAAAACATAAACCTGCTTTGAAAAATTAATTTTAAACAATAATCATTAACACTTTGACTATGAATTAAAAAAATAATGTAAATGTAGCATATGGGATTTTTTTGACAAACGGTTATGTCTCAGCCGTAGTTAATGGTGGGATACATGTGTCCCAGACGTAGCGATCGACTTACTATAAGTACACCTATTATTCTGCAAAAATTTATTATTTGAAATATACTTTACATCGTATAGTTCACGGTAACGCATTTTTTGCCTAACCCAACATTAGACATTGGGCAACTCATGTTTATGTTCATTTGTGTGCAACAAGCAAGGAGGCGTCTCTTGGTTATCCAACTATTGGAAGATGATCCCCAACATTCGGGAGATTCTAAGTGCTTTTTTATCCGGCAGTAATTTTTAAACTCTTGTGGGACATTTCTGTCCCGCTAGTAGTCAAAGGGTTAAGCTTGTACAGTCATTAATGTTTTTAAAGCAGGAGAGCTTAAAAATGGGCAACGTCCTTGCTGGGATGCCAATCGTTTAGTTCAATAGTTGTAGAGTCATTAGGGTTTTTTCCGGCGGGAGGTGAAAGCATGAGACGTATAAAATATTCATTGCCCTCGCCGGGATTCGAAACCAGGACTTCTCGAATACGTATCGAGTATGCTTCCAATTAACCACGAAGGCATACTGCAACGAGGGAGAAAATACTTTAGCCCCCTTTTAAAGGGCGACTGGGGATTGGGGAACCAATCACCAAACCCTGGTGGTGACGAACTATTGCCCACCACCTTTTAGTTCAGGCGCCATTTGTAGAACCATTAAGTTTTTTTTTTTTTTTTAAAGCAGGAGAGCTGAAAAATTAGCAGTGCTCTCGCCGGGGTTCGAGCTTGCATATCTCGAATACGCGTTGAGTGTGCTACCGTTACAACGCGAAGTCTTGTAACGGTAAGAAAGAAAAGAAGGAAAAAGTACCTTATAAGCCCATTGGGAATACTTACGTATTCGTACTACACATCTGAAATGGATTTTTAGCACCGTTTTACATTACTTTGTAGAGGCATTAGGTTATTCCGGATGCAGGAGGAATGAATAAATAAGCAACCACGTTCGCCGGAAATCGAACCACGGACCTTTCGGTTACGCGTCGAGCGTGCTGACCACTACACCAAGAAGACATTCGAAGAAGGCGGGAGAAATACCTTATATATTCCCCCTTTTAAAGGGCGACTGGGAATTAAGGGACCCAATCGCCAAATCTTGGTGGTGGAGAATCATCATCCACCACCGTTTTTAGTTCGGGCGCCAGTGTAGAGTCATTAGGAATTTTTGGAAGCAGTAGAGATGTGAGGAATGGGCAACTCTTTCGCCGGGAATTGAACCACGGACCTCTCAGTGACGCGTCGAGCGTGCTGAGCGCTACACCACGGAGGCATGCGAAGAAGGCGGGAGAAATACCTTATAACTTAACAGGTTTTGTTGGATTAGTTTGCAGTTCATTTGGTGAATCTTAGAAAGGTTGCTGTTCATGTGAGCATCGCAGGCAACATATAAAAAATAAGATTGATTGGTTTGCTTGTAAGGTTTTAGTTAAACTAACCAAGTTTTATTTTAAGTTAAATCTTTCTATCTCCTCTCTGTTTCAACTTCCTGTCAGAAGAAGCGCGCGGTTTCAGCTTATGCTAATTTCGAAGTACGGCCAAGTACTATTTAAGCCAGAGGTAGAAACCTCTCAGTGTGTGAGAGCTTAGTCTCAGATCACGGTCACGCCGCTCAACGTTCGCCTGTCCAGCTAGCAGTTTAAATTTATACGCCATAGTGCTTGCTACGTGATTGCATTGTAAAATAAATTAAAGTGCGCTAGTATTAGTATAGCTTGCTACGCACTATTTAGTGAGAGGCCAACTTCCGCGAATTGCTCTGCGAAGCAAAGTTTGATTTAAGTTCTATTTTAGGTTTAGTTTTAAATTACACTCACGTTTGTGAAAATTGCAACACCAAGAAGGAATCGTCATAATTGAATGCAATTTAATACACAGTTGAGTGGTAGTGGTACAAATAAATGATTAAATGTTCAAAGCAAACAAACAAGAACAAGAGATCAGAATCAGTATTTTGTGTGGCCACCACGCGCCGCAATAAGTGCTGCTACACGACGTGGCATGGAGTCAAACAAAGTTTGAATGTCTGACTGAGGAAGAGCATTCCATATCGTTTGTACGCGTACCCAAAGTTCGTCTGCAGACGCAACAGGACGAGGATCACGAGCAAGACGCCGACCAATGACATCCCACACATGTTCAATTGGCGACATATCCGGGGAACACGCAGGCCAAGGAAGAAGCTGTACCTGCTGCGCTGCAAAGAAGGATTTAACAATCCGAGCAGTATGAGGGCGGGCATTGTCCTGTTGAAATACAGCGCCTGGCAAGCTTTGAAGGAAGGGAACAGCTTCGGGCTGTAGAACTTCACGGATATACCGGTTGCTGTTCAGATTGCCCACAATTCGTAGCAATTGAGATCGTCTATGATATGCTATGGCGCCCCAGACCATAACTCCGGGTGTTCGTCCACTGTGGCGTTCGATAATGCACTCCGGAAGGTGGCGTTCACCGGCATAGCGTCTGACACGAATGCGGCCATCATGGTACCACAAATTAAAGCGGGATTCGTCAGAAAACACGACATGCTGCCAATCAGCACGCCAGTCTCTATGCTGATTGGCCCATTGTAGCCGCAGGCGGCGATGGTCGTGCGTTAGGGGGATCCTGTATAAAGGAGTCCGTGCGCGCAGTCCACACTGCAGCAGACGTCTACGAATTGATGAAGCACACAATGAAACACCTGTAGCTATTGACCACAGTGCTGCCAATTGTCTAGAGGAAGCTGTACGGTCCGTCCGCGCCATGCGGACCAGGTGTCTATCATCGCGAGCTGACGTCACATTTCGGGGTCCACTCCCGGATTTCCGAGTTGTCCGACACTCGTCCGTCCACTGCTTCCAAACGCGCATCACTGTGCTGCTGTTACGCTGCACACGAGAGGCTACTGCACGATACGACAATCCTGCTTCACGAAGGCCGATGATTCTCCCTCGTTCAAACTCTGTAAGTTGTTCAAATCTCGCTCTCTTTCGTCGACGAGGCATAAGTACAGATTGAGTTAACGTTTACCACTAGCAGATAACCACCGATAACCATACACGCCTCGCTACAGCCGTCTATTTATTCGGATCCATCAGCCGTTCAGAGGGCGCTGCTCAGCATACGCATGCGCTACGGATTTGCAATTCTAATCATTTGCATATCATGCGCTACTTTGCATTTCCTGAAAATTTCAGCTCACTCGCGTAAGTCCTTCATGGTGTTGCAATTTTCACAAACGTGAGTGTAATTTGATTGTTAAGTTCGACCCAAGTGCGGTCTTTTACTTTCTGTATTCCTCCCGAGTTGGGAAGTTTGTTAATAATAGTGATTTAATAAAAGAGGACTTTAAATTCCTTCACGTGCAGTTATTATCCAGCCCGGCAGTTACATCAGAACAAAGCTTACATTACATCAGCTCACTGTTCCAGTTCAGGACTGAATACTTGAGGTTAAGAACCCTTTACAGAATTTACCATGTTCTCCAAAAACACGCACAGAATGCTCAGTCCTCATATGCTTACTTGATGGTTGAATCATCAGTACCCTCCCCCCTGGATGTTCAAGATAATTAATCTATTGTTATGGATTTTGTATTTATTTAGCTATTTTTAGTAATTACAATTACTCAATTTTCCCGTGCAATGCACCGCGTAACGATTTTAAGAGAAAGCTACGCCGAAAATGTAAAAATACACGAGGACGCGCATTTAATATATAGATATCTCGTAATTACTTCTGCTTTCCAGAAACCTCAAGAAAATAAAAATTACCAGAATGTTCTCGTGCGTGATTAAAAAGCTTTTAAAATCTGGAGAGAAGGATCTCAGCTGAGTTTTTCTAATGGGCTGCTGTTGTTTACTTAGCTGCTGTAATTTTCAGATCGGATTAGCTTTCTCTGTGTTTTGAATTGAGTTCTATCGAACGTTTTATTAGTTTAAAATATAACTGCTGTGAGATAGTGTAATACTGTACGATTATCTATGAGGAAATTTCAGCGTTTTTCTTTATTTCTTGGGATAAGAATAAATTTTATTAACTTTTTATTGATTTGTGTAGTCAAGCCATTACGAACCCGTACGCACGCAACACTATTATGATTTATCGTTTTAGAAAATGTGTATGTTTCTCTTTAATACTCGTTGCATGTGGCAACAAGACTGGTGGTGAATATACCTTTGTTCTTGTACCAGCCATGTGGAATGGCTCGCTACGTTGTAATAATTTTCGCATAATTAGAATTGGAGTAATTATATTAAAGTAAAGAGTATATAGTCCATTTTGTCATGTTTTAATTTCTGTTCATAATAATAAAGAATAACAGCCTGCTATTCTTTATTATTATGAAAAATCTGCTAATGATCAACATTTTCATTAACGCGCTTCTCTAGAATGAAATAATAGTTTTTGACTCGAAAAAATATTTGAAGAATAAGCAACACGAGAGTTGTATTTTCACGAATTGTGTTATTAACAGTTGATCTAGAAATATTAAAACCAAATAAGTAGGAAATAGGGTTCTAAATGCGGGGAAAGAAAAAGAATAAAGAAACATTTCGTTTGACTCAAGTAATAAAACACATTGTAAAGACACTGCCTGAAAGAGTTGATTTAATTCCATCGTTGATGATGAGTAGTTTAGTAGCTTATAGTAGCTTTAAGACTCTCGCTTAAAGCTACTATAATTACAGTATCAGATTCTGATTTTTTAGTCAAAAGGTTTTTTTTTGGTCCCTGAAGAACTATTGTTTTCGTTTTGCGATTTTGCATTGAATCACTACAAAAACGGCTGTATCACTTTTCAAATTGTTGCCACCAAAATTTATCGCCCTGTATTATATTTAAAGAAATTAAATAATGAAGAATCTGCATAAATGGATGTATATTTCTCCAAACGTGATAAAACAACGGTACCTAGAGCCAATCAATTTTTGAATAGCGTACGTTTCCACCCGAATATGCGCATCTGGAAGCCCAAATTTGGAATTTGTTTTATTGTCTACTTCATATTTTATAAAACTTAAACGAATTTTTGATGAACATATAAGATATTTCTTCCGCTTCTTCGCATGCCTTCGTGGTGTAGTGGTCTGCATGCTCGACGCGTAACCGAGAGGTCCGTGGTTCGATTCCCGGCGAAGGCGTTGCTCATTTTTCATGTTTCCTGCTACGTAAAAACCTAATGTCTCTACAAACAAACTTAACGATTTAAAAGCAAACAATGGCAAAACTCTACGGGGAAAAAATGTTTTTATCTCCAACGCGCGGAACTGTGTATCGGAAACTCTAAAGACATGCTCATTTAAATTATTTTGCGGTATTGTTATTGAACTGAATTTTATGGTTTAAGTGCGAAGAACATCATAACCGTTTAATAAATAACGGTAACACACAAAACGTTAAAATAACGCCCCTTTGGACGTAAGTTAAAATCTGAAACCTTTCAGATTTTATTATTATTATTATTATTATTTTGGGTAACACAATTCGTTAGCTAAGAAGCCCACTTGTTATTGGCTTAGAAGCAATCACTCCAAACGATGTTTAGTGAATTCGATTTGGATTTCTTCATATGTCATTGATTAAATAAAACTTGTAGAGTTCTTCAAGTTTAACACGATCTTTCACAATCGGGAAGGTCTTTAGGAGTGCCGCTTTGAGATTTTCAAATTCTACGTTACGTTTGTGACTTTATCAGGACTGAGTGTTCCGTGCATACTTTTGGCGAACATTGTCGTAACAGTGTCGCAGTCCTGATATCGAACAGGGAGCTGAATGCAGCTATATTCAGTGTAAATGGTAGAATAACTGTACGTAAGAAGGGTTTAAAATCCCCTTTTATTGAACCACTATTTACAGCCACTTCCCAACTCGGAAGGAATAACAGAAAATAATGACCGCACTTGGGTCTAAGCTGAACAATCAAATAATTTAAAATAAAGTTGAGTAGAAAATTAAGTAGTCGTTGCTCTCAGAGCTTTAAACGCGAGGTTGGCCTTTATTCTAAACGATCAATGGTGGGTAGCAAGATTTGGCTAATACTAACGCACTTAGATTACTTCAATAAGTATTGGAGTAACAGCGCTAAGGCTTAGAATTTAAATACTAGCTAGTCAGGCGAACGTCGAACAGAGCCGAAGCGATCTGAGACTAAAAGCTCTCTCACACCGAGAAGTTCTTTGCTAACCTTTAAATACAGAACTTGGCTCCACTTCAAATTAGCATAAAGCTGAATCGCGTGCTCATTCTAACGAGAAGTTGAAATAACAGTTCACAGGAAAAAGAAATTAACATAAAACTTTGTTAGTTTAAACAACAACCTTACAACTTCCCCAAGTAAAAATTTTCCAATTCCTTTCCATCAAGACTCCCCCTGTCCTCGGAGTTTTCCCCGTCAAATACCACAGCTGGTTTAATTGCTGCTCTCACAGTGTGTATTGAAAAGCCAAATCCATTCAATGGGCTTGTCGCCATCGGGTCGTCATCACCTCTTGTAAGGATGATAGTCCGTCCTGATTATTTGCCATTAGATCCGAGTAGAATGTTCGGGAGTCAGATGTAAAGTCATTAGGATTTCTTTTTTCAGAAGCAGAAGCATGAAAAATGAACAAAGCCTTCGCCGGGAATCGAACCACGGACCACTACACCACGAAGGCATGCGAAGAAGGCGGGAGAAATACTTTATGTACTCCTCCTTTTAAAGGGCGACTGGTGATAAGGAGCCACAGTTGCCAAATCGTGGTAGTGGAGAATCATCATCCACCACCTTTTAGTTCGGGCGCCACTTGTAGAGAGTCAGGATTTTTTTTTTTGGAAGCAGAAGAATGAAAAATGAGCAACGCCTTCGCCGGGAATCGAACCACTCGGTCACGCGGCGAGCGTGCTGACCATTACACCGCGAAGGCATGCGAAGAAGGCGGGAGAAATAGGTTATAAACTTCCTTTCAAGGACAGACAAAATAAATTCATTACATTCAATCACACAACATGTGAATAAAGTGTTTTTTTAATTTTGAGCTGCTTAAATCGAGGTTTTTTCCCAAGATATATAATCTTCTTCGCTTAGTTGTTGCATTTTTGCAGCTAGATGTTATCCTTTCAACTTCATATGTTAGAAACACGTTCATGGCATCTTTATGCAACATTAAAATCAATAAAGACTTGATTGTATGTTTTGGTGTAGCTGAAACATTGCGGCAGATTGTGATTCGTGTGTGATAAAATAATTCCTTTAATACGTGTCTAATGCCATCGAAGAGTTCGCAATTCATTAGCCAAATTAACTTATAAATTTCGAACTCATAAATTATTTAGTTTCTAGAAACTAAAGAGCATAGCAAACATATAGCATTCGTTTTTAGAAAGGTACTATTTTTTGATAA
Source organism: Stegodyphus mimosarum (assembly GCA_000611955.2). Lineage (NCBI taxonomy): Eukaryota > Metazoa > Arthropoda > Arachnida > Araneae > Eresidae > Stegodyphus > Stegodyphus mimosarum. Next base: position 304,929 of record KK112594.1, read on the forward strand.
ATTTGTTTTCAGTTTAATTGACTTTCTATAGGCATCATTAGCGCTCGCCCTGAAAACAGATCTAACTTTACATAAAGAAGGACCAACGATTGAACTCAAACTAAAACTGCAAATGAAGAGGGTTTATGCACGCTCAGTTTAGAGTTTCAATAAAATGAATATTTATTTCAATTGGCTCAACACCAAAACTTTAGTTGCACTCACGTACTACTAGCGATTATTTATTGTTTATACCAGAAATGTTCTATTCATTCGTAGTTCCAGAAAACACTGCGAGAACAGTTTTCTCTGTTTTAAAACATCCAATTTGAAAACAATTTGTACTAAAATAACCTCATACAATCGACAATAATGAGAGCAAATTTGTCACTACGAATTTCAACTAACCTTTCAAGAGCCTTCATTAACAATTATTCAAATGTTTTCCTAGAATTCTGCTTCCTAAAGGAAACTAATTGGTGTCTGCATTCATCCCGATGCTTCAATGGGCCATAATATTCCAATGAACCTATAAAAAAGAAGACAAAAAAGACGCTGAAATACATTTAAGAGTAAATAAAACTTCATCTATAACTTAAATAAGAAATCATTCATCTTTAGCTTAAATAAGAAATTTAGGAACTCTGATTAGTTCCATTATGTAGCCGTGGGAGAAATCGGAACTTTAACAAATGTTGTTAATGAACTCTCTCGCACTGTACAGAATCAAATCTATTTTTATATTATAACATAACCCAACACTTGCGTTGCAACTTTAGTTCTACTCTTAAATTAATTAAATTCGGTTGCTCCGAGAACTAAACGAGTCCTCAATTTAAATGTCAAAAATAAACTGCGACCGCACTGGAAACAAGACTTCCGGAGGAACTCCGTTCTGCCTCACTTCCTCATTTGACAAAAGGATCGAAAGGGGTGAGCCGTCTAGTTGAGGGGGCGGAGGAAATTGTTCCAGAACTTAACCAGTTTGGAAATTGTATCTTCCCTTTCCGTGTTCTGTCTTTCATAATTCATGGTCGTTTTTACTACTGGAGCTCAACAGCTCAACATTAGTCTCGGAGGACACTAAATTAATGATAGGTTTATGTTCATTTTCGTTTCAAGAAAATCGTTCAAGTTCTATCCCAGTCCGGATCCCGGATGTTGTCTAGACAAAATTATTTAGAAAAATATGCATTTTAGTCATCATTCAGCTCCAAGCAATTTATGCAGATTCTGTTTGAGCACATAATTCTTTCGGTTTTAACACAAAATTCCTTGTTACGTGTATATTAAAATAAACTGCCTTCGGAAAAAAAAAGAAAATCTAGCTGCGATTTCCGCATTTTTTGGTTGTAGAAGTACAACTCCGTTACAAATCTTTAAATAATTTGAATTGATTTATATTTTGCAGGAGATGAATTGTAACAATATAATTACACTGTCAACATTCATTATAACAATTCTTACATCCTGGTGCGATTAATATTTTTAATTGCTTCTTCGAAATTATAAATACTGAACAAATACTAAATTGCTTGTAAGGTTTATCCTAAATTTTATTAACAGTTATTTTAAGTTTATGCATCTTTCCTATCATTCTAGTTTCAGCTTACAATTTCCTACCAGAGTGTAATTTCAGAAACGCAGTTAACGCAAATGAGTAAAGAGTAGTATTTAAGTCGATGTTTCACCGACTCCGTCAGAGAGAGAGTTTCAGTTTCTGACTAGCGTGCGTTCGCCTTTTGGCTACGTCTCTCTTAGCTATTGCTACGCTCGGCCATACTTTGCGCCTTTGTTTGGCTTCGCCGATTTAATTTAGATTTAGAGGCCAACTCCTTAGAATATTGATAGCTTCGGCTATATCTTCAGTTAGCTTTAGTTAAGCTTAGTTAAGTTTAATTTCCTATTTATTTAAGTTCAAGCCCGAGTGGAGGCTTTGCTGTACCTTCCGAGTTAGGAAACTGATTGTATTTATCCTGAGAATTAAAGGGTAGTTGACCCTTCTTAAGTCTTACGCAGTGGCGGCTCGTAACTAAAATTAGTGGGGGTGCTGTTCCAAAAACATTTAACCTTTGTTTTAAAATTGTGTAAACGGAAACAAACATGTATAAAAAGAGAATTTATTTTGAAACTTCCATGAAATCTTAGAAGAGAAAAATTAAACATTTCTTAATTACTTTAACCTAAATTGTTACAGTCAAATCTTTATCTATTCATTTAAAAATGAAATCCATTCTTCTTGTTTTAATTTGCGCGAAAAGATCAATAATTTTCTCCTTGGTTTCTGGATGACAACTGAGGAAATTTTTCTCAATTGAAAGCACTGCAAGCGCATTTAGTCTTTCCGAATTCATAGTGCTTCTTAGAAAAGTTTTCATTCTTTTCAATGTTGAAAAGTAGCGTTCTGCCTCTGATGTAGTCATGGGAACTGTTAAGATAATTTTTATCACTTTCATAATTTCACTAACAACATCATCTAGATTATTTTCCAGGATAAATTTCAGTAGCTCAATTAATTTGCAGTATTCATGAATATCAGACCTACAACAGTATACGTTTAGTTCATTTTCAAACTTTTCTTTGTCAATCATCGGATATGCTTCAGTGTCAGTACTATTTCTTCTGCAGGATGTTCATTCCTAAAACTAGCGAAGCATTTCTTGTTGAACAATTTTAGCAGCTTCTAAGGGTTTAGTGGAAGAATATTTGTCTATTATATCAATACATATAAAGTCACATATTTTCTTAGCTTCAGCCATCAGTGTCTTTGAAGAATTCTCACAGAACTTTGAGTTCCTTAATTCTAAAATAGCAGTTTTGAAATTTGTTGTACATTGATTAACTTTAAACACACTAATTTCTATGAATTGCATTTGGTTATATATTATTGCAACATGAGGCATAATCTGATAAAAAAGCTCTAACCAAAACTTGAAATTATCATCATTTAGATATTTTAAAATTCCTGTTGCCTCTGCAATAGTTTGATCTGCATTCGATGTTGACTGAATTTCAGTAAGGCAATTTTGCTGTTGCAGAGGTTTATAATGCACTTACAGTCACAGAATTTATTACTTGAGGATGTAAGGACATGGTTAAAGTTTTCTGTAAAATAAAAGAACCGAAAAAAAAGGAATCAAATAGAATAGCTGAAAAATAATCTAACCAAGAAGAATACGGTGTATGATTTTTAAGCACAGCACACCCGGAGTAAAAAAAAAAGAACCACCTCTTAACGGCACTCCAGATTCCGCACTGCAATAGCGACAGTGCTCTTCTTCCTCTCGGCTTATTGCGCTGCGTCCTAAGTGCGCATGCGCAGACCAGCCAAATACCACACACAGGGAGTAAAAAGAAATCATGTTTCCAGAATTTTGGCACTGCAAGAGCGACAGTGCTCTTCTCTCTCCCTGGCTAGCGTGCAGCTTTCTGTGTGCGCATACGCTGAACACCAAACACCCCGCCGCGGGAACTAGCTCGCAGTTCGATACGACGGCATTCGTACTTTTTTCGTAAACTGGAAGATGACTACTGACATTAAGTTTGAGGATTATATATTGTAGAAGTATAAAGAAAGAACTAAAGAAAAAGAGGCACATTATATTAAATATTAAAAATAATAATAAGTGGAAATAGGGGGTGCTGCAGTTCCACAGTACTTATTACGAGCCGCCACTGGTCTTACGACTCTGTTAACACACTTAAGCGATTATTCGTGTATTAGTGTTTGTGGGCTTCAAGTATTGAGCACTGAATTAAATAAGTAAAACAACACATGTTTCTGAGAGATCTTTCGTTTGTTGCACTGAAAACTGAATTTCCCGAGAATAATCAGCTATTGTTTAAGCCCAACGGTTAGCCAAATAGGTAAACAAACATGAACGCTAATTTGCTCGATCTGCTTTTGTTTCCTGTCGAGCGAGTTTCTTATGTGTAACAGGAATATGGCCTAAATTTTGTTTTAGAGTCCGACCCACTTACCGCTGAACGATAAAGTCGCTGAGCGCGCTAGCTGCATGGAACGTTTTTGTGTTTTTCTCCAAATATAACACGGAATGAGCCAGGTTCTTTTTGAAAGTGATTCGAGAAGGCATCTCTGTCCTTAGACACATAGCCCTAGCGTGTTTTGTCCTAAACGAATAAACCAAACTATACTTTACAGAGTCCAAAACGGTCGAGCCTTAAAATGGTTAAATAATGGCTTTTCGTTACGAGGACCAAATTCATGCTGACGTGTTGCCTGCACGAGCGTTTTCGTGGTTTTCTCCATGCGTACCCTGGATAAGCCAATTTTCCTTAAAGAGTTCTCCACAGGGCATCCCCTCTTTGAAGAATGCCATCGTGTGCGACGCAGTAATAATAATAATAATAATAATAATAATAAATACCTTGCAAAGTCCTTCACGAAAGCAATCTTTCTTTTAGATAATTAGCGTTTGCTTGCTTTGCCATAACGAAAAAACAAAGCAAAAGAAGTTACTCTTTATCAATGTATTTATTTCAGCGATTTCTAATACATTTACTTTGCATTTATTATGCGCATTTTGTGTGAACGTCATTTGCAATTCGGATATTCTGTACTTGGTGTTTAGTGACCAAATATCTTCTGTATTTAAATTGCGTTATTATTGTATTTAAAAATATGTCGTAATCTATGCAATATAGATTCTAATTTCATTTCTGCATCTTTACTATCACTTATGATGATACAGACATTCAGATAGATAGATATTTAAGGCATTTATAACTTAGCAAAAGCAAGAATTCGAAAACATTATTAGCCGGTAGTGAAAATATATATGCATAATATAACATATGCTTTCTCATTCAGCTTAGGTTTAGTAACTGATTCAGAACTGCTTAATCTTTGTAAGAAAGAAGTATGTTGCCTGCAGTTAAATCAGTGCTGCCACAGCCTTTTAATAAAGTGTGTTTTTTAATCAGTTTAGTAGGTGTTATAGTCACATTCTACTAGCTCTTCATTAGCATCTTGAAAACACTGCACAAGTTAAAACCCTGGAAAACCAACTCTTGTACACTGCGAAATAAAAAGGGAGGACAGTTTTATAGCTCCCGTTCTAATGCGCTGATTAACGAAATTCAAATTGCATTTTCCGTATCTCGAAAGCGCGTCTTAGGATATGTATTAGATTTATATATAGTATTGGTCTAATACAGGTATTTTGACACAAAATCGGACTTTTTCTGAAATGACATGTTAATGTTTTACATATTTCCATTCTACGACTCAAATGATGCCGAACGGGCCAAGATTTGTAAAAATCGCACGAGTAGTTTTTAAAAAATTAGCTCTCAAAATTTTAGCTCCTCAGGGTTAATTCCATTTGGAATGTATTTATTAATATCTCTTTTTTTATGAAACTTATTTGATTTCTTCTTATACGGTTCGAAATTTAAGTTCATTCCAAATAATATTCACCCATTTTTTATGATTTATTTTTAAAATTTGTATTTTTATGTAATTTTTATAAATTTTTGGAAAACAACTTTGAATTGTAACCTATAAAAGTTTTATCATTACCTTAAAGTAGATGTATTTCTAAGTATACCTGCAAAAAAATTAGAGCTTTTTATTCAAACTTTTCGAAGATATACGTGAATTTATATGTTGGCGCGTGTTCAAATTTGGCATATTTGTTGAAAGCGATAATAACATCTAATGCAGAGTACGCACTTTGTTAAATTATTTGAAGGTAGAAAGATGTGACTTTTTTCCGCTCCTGACAATGGAACAGATGGGAAATTAGGTTGCTATGTATGAAGAATTATTCTTGGCAAAAACTGAAAAAAATTCGCCAAGTTAAATTTTTGAATTTCTCCGTAAATTTCGCACCAAATTTTACAAAATTTAATATTTAGGCATAATTTGGGTCGTAGAATCGAAATATGGAAAAACATTGGTATGTTATTTCAGAAAAAGACCCATTTTGTATCAAAATACCTATGTTAAAACAATGCTATATATAAATCTAATATATATCCTAAGTTACGCTTTCGAGACATGAAAAGCGCAATTTGAATTTCGTGAATCGGGCCGGTAGAACGGGAGATATAGAACTGTCCTCCCCCTTTTTTTTGCGCAGTGTACCTTCAGCTAGTAATTACACAGAATTGAAAATTGCTTAAATAATGTTAGATATTCATGCATTCACTTAACAGAAGTAGATATCTATAAAGAGATCTGTAGTTTAATTTCTTGCAAAATACTTTTTTACAGTCAAGATCCGTTCTTACTCTTAAATAGTTTACTATTAAACCAGCATTCGAAGTTTGCCCGCAATTTATCTGACGTAACTTCGTAGAACACCCCCATGATTGTATCACGAAGTAAGGGATTCGAGGATTTCTCGAAGCAAACAGCGCAGAACGCAATACATCCGAATATCTGTAACTTTTTCAACGCGCATTGATTCATTTCTTAGCTTCCTCTGCTTTTCCCAGTCCCTCGAACACCCCCGGGACGGGACTGAGGGAAGGAGAAAGAAAATTTCTCATACTAAACCTAGAAAAAGATAACTCCTATTGTGAAGAAGAAAGTATGAAACGCCTTGCATGTCTGCTGCGTTCTCGATCATTCTTCCTTTGCATAAAATGTTTTATACATGCAGTCTAAAGTTCTGCATAATGTATTATCTTTTTAAATGCCATTACTGCTTCCCGTTTACACTTCCGGGAGAGGAAGTGACCTCTCCGCTTCCCCTTCCTTCATTGCTAGGCTTGTCGGCTATTCTTTTATGTTTTTAAACTTCGATATTTTCACCCTGAGTTTCTCAAGCAAAACTTTGTTCTTCGTTGCCTTTTAATTCAAGTGCGGTTTTTCTTGTATTGTAAAAATTCCTATGTCGTCTTCCTCTCTCGGCCTCCCCCTTCCCCCCCTCGCTGCACCTCCTCACCACGTCACTCTGATGATATTTTATTCAAAATATTTAAATTTCAGAAGATTTTTTTTGCGGGGGGGGATTACTTTTTGTTTGCTTTCTCTTTCCCAGGGTGTAAGGCAATGCATTGATTCTCACCCGAGCTGACTTTCTCGCAAATACAGTTCAGTTGTTTCTCTCCTACCTTTGTTTTTATACCGTTATTTTTTTCTCCATCGGCGTAATGAAATTTAGTGTTGATATTCAGTCTCGGTTAAAACAAAATAAAAGCAAATGAGAATAAAAAAAGCCGGTGATGTTTTTCTATCTAATATTGGGTAGCGCAAATGAGATGTAAATATGAATTATTCATAAAACGTACTTTTCAAATCTGTATTTCCCAGACTGTCCTTATGCATATTAAAGATTTGAGATAACGTTTAGTTATTTCAATTTTATTCTGCAGTAGGATTTCTTTTCCGTATACAGCAACTGTTTTAGTTATTATGAAAGAAAGTTTCGTTCTCTTTAGTTCCTATTAAAATATTCATTACATATTTTAACAAAATAATACGTATACATGAAATATTTAACACCTTCTGCCTAAGAACTATGAAGTAAAAATATATGCAAATGTCCTAAACCATTTTCTAACACCGAATTGTTTTCAACTCGTTTCCTCCTGCATAAGTAAGCTGTCATCTCGAGTCAGTACGTAATGAGAAAATTCACGACAGATATTTATGAAAATAAAACGATAACGATATTAAAAAGCATCATTTTTCAGTTTCGAATATATTCATCGCCAGGATGTAAGCTGTAGCTTTGATTAGGAGGCTATTGCTTTTTACAGTTGGTCGTGATAGGTACCTTATTACGGTAAAGCAGACAATAAAGAACTCTTTTAAATAATAAAAAAAGAAAATCTGAAAGGTTTCAGATTTTAAATTACGTCCAAAGGGGCATTTTTTAAGCATTTCGTATGTTACTTTTATTTATTGAATATCATGTTCTTCGCATTTAAACCATACAGAGGTTGTTCGCCCATTTTTTAGACGAATTTGGTAAGCGGTAATAAAACATCGTTTGCTGCAAAAGAAGTAATTGCAATTGTAATATATTTTTAAAAGTCAAAATTATCGTCTAGGGCTTGAAAGTTTTGTTTTTATTCAAAATGGCGAATTTAACAGAGCAGTGGTTCGAAGGCTACTTTTACGCTCTTTCCGAAGAGAAATATGCATACTCCGTTACCCAAAAACGATGTGAGAGTCCCGCTTTTGTGATATCTAGCGCGTCGATAGGTAATATCATCCACAAGAAAGGAAGAAAATGTCAAATTGGAGCCTAGAGTGGGTCAAAAATTCCAAACAAGTATCCAAGGAAAAAACGGACATCTTCTACTATTGCAAAGGCACGTTGTTTAATGTTAAAAGAAAATACCCCTAGTCGAGGGACATTTGCAAAATCATTAAAATGCTCGGTGTCCACTGTAAAGAAAATGATAAACGTTGATTTAAATCTTAAGAAAGCGAAAAAACGCAATGTGCATCGTCTTCTTCCGAAGCATATCGCTCGACGCGGGACACGCTGCAGAATTCTACATGAGAAATACTTATCCGAAGAAAAATGGAAAACAATTGTCACAATAGATGAAGCATGGGTGTATTTAAATGATTGTAACAAAAGAAGAGCCATTTATTATCATAAAAAGATTAACTCCAAATATAACATATTTTGTCATATATTATTTGGGACCATATTTTGTCGCCAAGTTTTCTGAATGAAATACCATGGCTTTACCCACAGTGCCTTCCTTCTGTGAGACTCCATCGGGACGAAGCTAGCAGTCACACATCAAAATCCACTGTAAATTTCCTAAATGAAATGGAACAAAAAACTGGTATCGAGGCCATAACCTTCACTCATATCCCTACTAAATCTCCCGATGTGTTACCTATGGATTTTTGTGCTTTCGGACTTTTAAAAACTGTATTATCCAAACGTTTTCCCAAAACCCTAACAGGACTCTGGAAAGCTGTTCCGGAGGAAACCTGACACTTCAAAAGGCATTATTATCCTGGAAATTGCGGTGTCGAAAGATAGTTCAGAATAAGGGATGTCAAACAGAACATTTAAAACACAAGAAGTTTTATGTAATTTAGTTTTATGAATACAATATACATCGTCTAAAAAATGTGCGAACAGCCTCTGTAAAATTCAGTTAAAGAACAATATCGCAAAATAATTTTAAACTGAGCCTGTCTTTAGAATTTCCTACACACGGTCTCACGCGCTGCAGATAAAAATAGAAATGTTTTTGTAACACAGCAAAGCATGAAAGTCTACTTAAATACTTCAAGTTGTTTTCTCACTATAACACAAGAGTCACTTGTAAAATTACTTTTTCAACATGCATTTATACATAGGCAGGTGTGCCCAAATCCATTAAATGTTTGGAAGTTACTCTTCTCAATTTTCAATACATTTCACGTACAAGAGAAAAGTCTTTTATAGCTCATATCTCCACAATAGTGCATAATTTTCGAAATGAAGGAATTCTTTACGCTGATGTTAAATTTTGAGCAAATCTGGTTTTAATTAAAATACCTTGCTTTGTTTAATCCCTTTGCTTGTGAAAAATGTGTAGGAAAATAGGATTTAGTTTGGCTACCCGGAAATTATACCTTATTTATCTTACTATTTACCATTTAGTTAAACGTATTAATTAATTTTTAATATTCTCAAACTTTGCTAACCTATGTTAGAACTATGCTATACATAAATCCGACACATATCCTAAGTCGCACTTTCGAGACATGAAAAGTGCAATCTGAATTTCGTTTTTCGGCGCAGTAGAACGGGAGAAATACAACTGTCCCATTTTTTTGGGGGGGGGCAGTATAAATTAGGCTGTTGTCTTCAAATGCTGTTATGTATATAGTATATAAAAGTAGCTTTGAGAGGTTATTTCCACAATTAAAATAAATAATGTTGTCCTGTCAGCAATATGTCCAGAAAGAATTTTTGATTTGTCATTTTATTAGTTAGAAAGTGATAAGTCACAATGTAAATATTCGTGAATCTGCATGTAGGTTTAAAACTACAAAACATGACATTTTACAAAATGCCAATAAAGAATTTTTGCTTTAAATAACCTTTTTAAGATTAATTATCTATTTCTAAACTTTCGTTTTCGGTGTGGAGTATAGTATTTTACGTACTTCCGCCGTAAGTGTCTCCGAGTTCGCTCTGGCTTTTCTTTTATAACAACCAATCTATTCATCCGACAATTATATTCCCAACTATTCATCCATAAATGTCCTCCGAGACGTCAGCGTAAGGTATTAAAACGAATTAAAATTTAGTAGTTAAATAATATATGTGTAAGTGTATGAAAAATGCAATATTTTTAAATACTATGGACTTTTAATAAGACCAAAATTAAAGTTTAGACTGATTTTACTAAGCAAATATTTGCTTGACATCTCAACATGAATTATACTGTTTATTAAGTTATTTTTTAATTTTATCGTACAAATTTTTAAATTAGTACTTGTTAATACTTTCACCTTTTTCGATTAACCGTCCCGACTCAAAAAACGTAAATTAAAAAAAAAAAAGTAAATTCTTACCAAAATTTACTAAGATTGCAAATAATTGAAAATTATTGTATTTTATTTATTTATTTATTGGTTTATGAATTTCTATAAGTTTTAGAATTTCCTTTTTTATGACATTAAAATTTGTTCATACGACACAGTCTCACTTATTTTGACTCCGACTGCTATTCCGAAAGGCCCAGGTTCGAATCCCGGACAAGGCATGGATGTAAATTGCACGTCCCTTCATAAGAGGCAACGGTGGTCGCCTGTTAATTGCCTGCATAGTAAAATGACCACGTTTTTGGTCTTAAGTAGTCGCCAAAGCCTAAAATGGCTAGTGCCGGCTTCCCCCCTCCAAAGAAAAAATCTCATTTATTTAAAGGAACTCTTACACATTAACACCCTTAAGATCTTCGAGTATGTTACTGTTGCAAGAACTGGGATAACTTATTTATTTTAAAAGCGATTACTTCCAGCTTTCTACAGCTGTCTACATAATATAGTTGCTTTGGGAACTAGTAACCAGAAAGTTTGTGTTGCCACAAATATTTTTATAATTTAATCTCCTTTGTGACAAAACGTTTTATACGTTCCCGTCATGCTTCCACCGTGCGCACATGATATTTTAAAAATGGCTAATGGTACATTCTTGAAATTTGATGGAATTCTTTATATGGGCACTGTTGGCGCCTTATGTAAATTTTGAATTTGTTCTCTGCAAGAGGGCGCCTGCGAGCGCCGAACTATATCTACTGTACCAACTTGTTCTTCTTACGGCCAATAAACGCAGTAACGAACGTCTGTGTCTACTTCCCATCCACCTCAACATGGTCCGTCGATCCAGCAGCAAACTTTGGATGATGTGTGAAGACAATTGGACGTTCTAAAATAACAGGATATTTCGTGCAGAAGAAACGGATTATACTTTATGTCTGGTTGTGAGAACAGCAGCCGAAATATGGAGTGCCTTCTAAAGCAAAAGCGAATCATCAAAGGTAAGCTAACTCGTTTAATCTCACAAGTAAATAGTTTGCAAAATCAAGAAAATTCTGTTTCTGTTATTGAAGTGTATGAAAGTAATGTGGATAGTAGATGTGATATGGGTGTAGGGCTTTAGATGCTGAAGTGAATAGTTTAAACGATAACATTCTTAGTACTTGTTCCGACGTGGAGTTTAATAAGTATGAAATAGAAATGCATGAACTATTTTTTAAATTGATGTATTAAAAATTACTTTTTAGAAAACTTACTAATGCATGTCAAAATATAATGAATGTTAATGCAAATGGTTTAAAACTTCCTCGCGTGGAACTGCCAATGTTTACTTCTAATTACGTTGATTGGATATCATTCCGGGATTTATTTCTTGCCAGCGTTGGAAATAATAATACATTAAATGACAGTCAAAAATTGCAATATCTTAAGCTTTCTGTGAAAGGTGAAGCTGCTGCTTTACTACAATCAATTCAAATTTCAAATGCGAATTACGCAAAGGCGTAGAAAGCGCTTACTGAACGTTACGAAAACGAAATAGAAATAAATTCAGCGTTTAATAGATTAATTTCACAACCTGCTCTAAAACACGAATCGGCTTCAGGTCTGCGGAGATTAATTGATACAACACAACAGTGTATTGATACATTAAAAATCCTTAAACAGCCAGTAGAACATTGGGATACTATGATTATTTTTCTGTTAAAAGGAAAACTTGATCATGAAACACTGAGAGAATGGACAACGGAGCAGGCAAACAAAAAAATTTCTGCTTTCGCTGAGTTCAAACTCTTTATTTTAAACAGAGCAAATGCTATTGCTTCGTTGGCAAAGTGCCAGAGGGAGAAGGCGAGTTTGCTTTCTGAAACTAAAACTCACGGTTCAGGTGGTAGATACGCTTTTTCGTCCCAAGTTGTGGCTAATATTTGCGTTCATTGCAACAGTAACTCTCATTCTCAGTTATTTAAATGTGATAGCTTTTTAGAACTCCCTATCAAAGAAAAATGGGATATTGTTAAAAAGAATAAATTATGTGCTAATTGTTTGAAAGATAGTAAAACGCATCCCACGTTCAAATGTCGTGCAGGCATTTGTAAATCTTGCTCAAAGCCACATAATACAGTGTTATGTTCAAAAAATTCAAATGATGAAAAATGCCATACACCCACGGAACACGCGGCTTCTACTGTTAGTAGCAATAACGCCACGGTGCCTGTTGCGCAGGCAGTTCTGTTACCTACTGCAATTGTTTATGTTAAAGATATTAATGGCGATTTACAAAAATGCAGGATTCTAATTGATTCAGGCAGCCAGGGCTCATTTATTCGGGAGCACAGTGTAAATTTATTGCAGCTAAAGCGCACTAGTGCAAACATAAGTGTAAATTTCTTGAGCTCGCAAAAGATTGGTAAAGTTTCAGGTTCAGTTCAATTGCAAGTAACATAACATCTCTATTTTATAAAAACGCAAGCATTTCAGTTAATGCATTAATTATACCTAAGATAGGTCTGTTCATGTGACCTTCCTCAATATCAAGTTGATAGGTCTGTTTTGATAGATTTTAAACACTTGCAGTCGGCAGATACGAATTGCTTCCAGCCTGGCCCAATAGATATTCTTTTGGGCGCAGATGTATTTGGCGAGATAATGCTTCATGGGCGTTTAACTTCTCCAGGACATTCGTTAACAGCCTTAGAATCAATATTCCGTTGGGTCATTATCGGCAAGACGAAATCTGTATCACAAACAATTATATCTAATTATGCTAGTTGTACCAGTGTTCAATTTGAGCTTGAGAATTTTTGGAAATTAGAAGAAATTTCAGAAACAAAGTCTTACACAGAGGAAGAAATTGAGTGCGAAAATCATTTCAAGCACAACTTTTCTCGTGACTCAACAGGTAGATTTGTTAAGTTTCCATTTCGTAAGTCTAGCAGTGAACTCGGGTCATCTAGGGATATTGCTGTGAATCGTTTACAACACACTGAACGTCAATTTATTAGGAATGAATCTCTTTCCAGTCAATACCATAAATTTATGAAGGACTATCAACAACTTGGTCATATGGAATTGATTCCAGAAAACGAAATTGATGTTCCAGCTAATTCTAGTTTCTACCTTCCGCACCATTCCGTTCCGGATAAAAATGGTGATAAATTTCGAGTAGTATTTGATGGTTCTGCTAAATCTTCTAGCGGTATTTCTCTCAATGAGAAATTGATGGTTGGTCCACAGTTGCAGCCTGATCTGACAACATTAATTATTCGTTTTAGAATTCACAGAATAGCTGTAACTGCCGACATAGAATTATTCGTTTTAGAATTGTAACTGCCGACGTAACGAAAAACATAGAGAAAATCATACTACAAGACGCAGACTTTCAAAGAATAGTCTGGCGCGATTCCCCGTTTAAACCAACTCAGGATTTTAGATTAACTAGGATTGCTTACGGTACTGCATCAGCACCGTACCTTGCAGTGAAATGTTTACAGCAGTTAGCAATAGAAGAATTTTCATTTGGCTTCTAAGACTTGTCTTAGGGACTTCTACGTTGATGATTTGATTTCCGGAGCCAGTTCAATTACGGAAGCTATAGAATTACAAAGGCAATTGAATCAGATGTTGTCACGCGCAGGATTTTTTTTGCGAAAATGGGCTTCTAACAGCAAGGAAGTCTTGAATTCAATTAATCTAGATTTGTGCTTATCAAATGCTTCTTTGAACATGGGCAATGATGACATTGTGAAAACGTTAGGTATCCTCTGGCATCCAGCTTCAAATATGTTTTTCTTTAAAGTTAATTCATCATATTCTGAAGTCTTAACCAAACGAACATTACTTTCAGTAATTGCAAGGACCTTTGACCCTCTTGGATGGTTGACACCGATCACGGTTCGGTATAAACTTATCATGCAAAAACTGTGGAAACATCAATTACAGTGGGATGAAGAGGTTCCTCCAAATATCGCATGTGAATGGAAACAACTTACAGAGCATATGCTACTTATTCAAAATATAAAATTTCACAATTTTTGTTTGTTGAATCAGATAACCAGTTTCAATTGCACGGGTTTTGTGAGGCGTCGGAGAAAGCGTACGCCGCTGCAATTTATTATCGTTCTGTGTTAGATACTGGCCAAAACAAGAGTTGCACCATTAAAAACCATATCACTTCCTCAATTGGAACTTTGTGGAGCATTCCTGTTGACTAAATTGATGGACTTCACCTGTAAAGCTTTGGATACACCTATATCACAAGCTTATTTTCATACAGATTCCACTATTGTACTAGCCTGGATAGGATCTCACCCAAGCCGATGGAAAACCTTTGTCGCCAACAGAGTAGCAAAAATCCAAACGTTGTCTTCTCCTGTACAGTGTCATCATGTGAGTGGAAATGCTAATCCTGCTGATCTAGCAACTCGTGGTGTGTCATCATCTGCACTGGTTACTTCATTGTGGCTACGTGGTCCAGATTTGTTGTATGATTTATTTCCTTTTCAGCCAGCAGCATCTGCACCACCACTGAATGATTCTGTGCCCGAGCAAAGATGTACCTTACAATCAACAACCGCTGCCAATCACTTGATAGACGCGTATGATTTATTTTATAAGTATTCTTCTCTCACTAAACTTAAACGTGTTATAGCATTATGTCTGAGGTTTGTAAATAACTGTAGAAATTCAGCAGATAAGGTAAGTGGGTTTTTAAAAACCAGTGAATTAACTAAAGCTATGCACGTGTTAATTAAATTAATGCAATATGTTGAATTTAAGAATGAAATTAACATTTTGAGCAAAAATCAATCATTATCTTGTACAAGCAAAATTTTATCTTTAAATCCATTTTTAGACAATTCAGGTATTCTCAGGGTGGGCGGTCGCTTGCGACATGCAAACCTTGCATATGGCATTAGGCATCCTATTTTGCTGACAAAGAAGCATATTTTAACTCATCTCATTGCCAGACATTACCATGAAATACTTTTGCATGCAGGTCCACAGCTCATGCAATCTTGTATTCAAGAACAGTATTGGATTATAGGTGCTAGAGCTGTTATCAGAAATTTAGTTAGAAAATGTATAAAGTGTTGTAGAATTAGAGCATGTGTCACTAATCAAATGATGAGCGATTTGCCTTCTAGTCGTGTTTCCCCTGCTCCTGCGTTTTTGCGCTCTGGAGTGGATTACGCAGGTCCTTTTCAAATTAAAGCAAATAAAAGTCGAGGCTCTAGATCGTTCAAGGCATATATAGCTCTATTTGTTTGTTTTACGACAAGAGCTATTCATTTAGAATTGGTAACTGATCTTTCAGCAGATGCTTTTATTGCAGCCCTTAAGAGGTTCATTTCCCGTAGGGGTAAAAGTAGTGATATATATAGCGATTGCGGTTCCAATTTTGTTGGAGCAAAACGCAAACTTATGGAATTTGAAAGACTTGCTAGATCTACAGCTTATAACCAAAACGTTAGCAGATATTTGGCTGATAGTGGCATTAAATGGCATCTAAACGTTCCAGGTGCGCCACATATGGGTGGACTCTGGGAAGCCGGTATAAAATCAACAAAATATCATTTGAAACGAGTAGTTGGTGAAGCGAGATTGACATATGAAGAATTTGAAACATTTCTCATACAAATAGAAGCTTGTCTTAACTCGCGACCTTTAACAAATTTGTCTGATGATCCAAATGACTTATTAGCATTAACGCCTGGTCATTTTCTTATTGGTAGATCATTAACAAGTATTCCTGAACCAAATTACATTGAAGCTAATGTTTCCCATCTTACTAGATGGCAATATATTCAAAAAATGGTTCAATTTTGGAAACGTTTGCACAAGGAATATCTGTGTCGATTACAACAACGACCAAAATGGCTTCTGCCAACTAAAAATTTTCAAGTTAATGATCTGTGTCTCATAAAGGATGATAACTTCCCCCCACTAAATGGAAAATGGGTAGAATTACTCAGTTACATCCTGGTTCTGATAACAATGTTAGGGTTGTGACTATTAGAACTTCAGATGGCATGGTCAAAAGAAATATTACAAAATTGTGTGTATTACCAATTTGAGTTTTAATTCATATGTTTTATAAATTATGCATTATGTCATGATTTATTGTATTGTTTTAAATTTGAGTTATGGCTACTGAATGTTGAAATAGTATTTCAAGGTGGGCGGCATGTTCGCGCCTTATGTAAATTTTGAATTTGTTCTCTGCAAGAGGGCGCCTGCGAGCGCCGAACTACTGTACCACCTTGTTCTTCTTACGGCCAATAAACGCAGTAACAAACGTCTGTGTCTACTTTCCATCCACCTCAACAGGCACTATTTTCTAAAGGAAAAAAAACTGATGAATATTTTAATATTAGAAAATTTTATGCATGAAAACATTACAGATTTTTTTAATACAGTACATTTTATAAACTCAACTCTAAATAAAATTAGAATTTAACATAAAATTCTTATGATTTTTGGTTCAGAGTGTTTTCAAATATTATAAAAGCTATATATTAAATATAGAATTAAACTATGCAGCAGAATGGTTTAAACCGTGCGCGAAAGGCGGAAACATGACGTGAAAGCATACAAATTTTGTCACAAAGCAGGTTAAATTATAAAACTATTTGTGGCAACGCAAAAGTTCTGGTTACTAGTTCCCAAAGCAGCTATATTATGTAGTCAGCTGTAAAACGCTGGAAGTAAGGGTTTTCAAACTAAATAAGTTATCCCAATTCTTGCAACAGTAACATATTCCAAAATCTTAGGGCTTTAAGGTGTACAGAGGCTGTTCGCACATTTTTTAGACGACGTATATTGTATTCACAAAACTAAATGACATAAAATTCTTGTGTTTTAAATGTTCTGTTTGACATCCCTTATTCTGAACTATCTTTCGACACCGCGATTTCCAGGATAATAATGTCTTTTGAAGTCTCAGAAGAGGTATTCTATCCCATTCCTCCCGAACAGCTTTCCAGAGTCCTGTTAGGGTTTGGGGACATCGTTTGGATAATGCAGTTTTTAAAAGTCAAAAATCCACAGGTGACACATCGGGACATTTAGTAGGGATATCAGTGAAGGGTATGGCCTCGATACCAGTTTTCTGTTCCATTTCTTTTAGGAAATTTACAGTGGATTTTGATGTGTGATTGCTAGTTTTGTCCCGATGGAGTCTCACAGATGGATGGCACTGTGGGTAAAGCGATGGTATTTCATTCCGAAAAATGGGAAATGGGCGATGAAATATGTTCCTGATAGTATTTGGAGTTAATCTTGACATTTTGTTGCACTTTCTTTATTTTTAACTTGCCATTATAAGAAAAACCAGCAGCAATCATGAATCCTTTAGAAAAACTTTCTTTCGATTCTTTGAACCATGCACTTAAATTTTGTTCTCCCCTTTTATGATAATAAATGGCTCTTTTTTTGTTACAATCATTTAAATACACTCATGCTTCATCTATTGTGACAATTGTTTTCTATTTTGCTTTGGATAAGTGTGTCTCATGTAGAATTCTGCAGCGTGTCCTGCTTTGAACGATATGCTTTGGAAGAAGACGATGCACATTGCGTTTTTTCGCTTTCTTAAGATTTAAATCAAAATTTATCATTTTGTTTCAGTTGACACCGAGCATTTTAATGATTTTGCAACTGTCCTTTGACTAGGGGGATTTTCTTTTAACATTAAACAACGTACTTTTGCAGTAGTCGAAGATGTCCGTTTTTTCCTCGGATACTTGTTTGGAATTTTTGTCCCACTGGAGGCTCCAATTTGACGTTTTTTTTTTCTTTCTTGTGGATGATATTACCTATCGACGCTTTAGATATCACAAAACCATGACTCTCACATCGTTTTGGGATAACGGACTATGCCTATTTTCCTTCGGAATAAGCGTCAATGTAGCCTTCGAACCACTGCTTTGTTAAATTCGCCATTTTGAATAAAAACAAAACTTTCAAGCCAAAGACGATAATTTTGACTTTTAAAAACATAGTACAATTGCAATTACTTCTTTTGCAGCAAACGATTTTTTATTACCGCTTACCAAACTCGTCTAAAAAATGTGCGAACAGCCTCTGTACGATCCCCCTGAACCGAAGAGGCAAAATAGGCCTTTTTTGTTTGTTTTTTTCAGTTAAATAAAAAGCGGATTGTTAAGGGAAAAAAGCATCATATGTGAAATCTATGGAGAGAACTCTATATCTTCCAATGTGAAAAAAAAGTTTTAAAAGATTTAGATGTGAATGAATTGAAGTTAATGTAAAAAAGACGTTTCATATTTTTAGGTATAGTACCATGTCTCAATATAGTTGCACTAAAACTCGCTGATAGTCATGCATCTTAAATTTAATTGCCCCTATATTACAGAAAATATCATTCATTTCCTTCTTTCATAATCATATACAAATCATAAACATATATATCAAAAAATATCTCTGGATAAGGTGATGATATCTAAAACCAGGAATAATCGGTAACCGCTCCAATAACCATGCGCTTTACAGTAAAAATCTCTATATAGGACGAAAATATTAACTGGAACCAGGAATGATCATTATGTTGTAAATCACATTTTAAATTCCCTCGGCAGACAGTGGAACCTCAGATGTCGGGAACAATTTGGTTTGCGAGCAAATTATGTTAAATAAATAAAGGCTTGGTGAGGACATTGTGTCTACATTTTTGAAACTCATGTCGACACCAAATGATTTCAAGGGTGATTTGAGGAGACAACGCCACAGCATTAACACTCGGAGACTTCTTGAAACATCATTTTAATATTTTCTATCCCTTAGCTTTCATAAAGAGTCTCGAAGCAAGTAATTTCGAGTCAGCCTTTCTTAATGATAATTCTATGAGCAGGCTGAATGATCAGATTGCGTTGTATGCAAAGGCTTTGACACTTAATTTTGCTTGTTGTTCTTGTCTATGATAACAATCCTTGTTGTCGTTGTCTATGATGTGTGATCATAGAATTGGGATCACAATAAAGGTTTACAGTAGTTATTGCTGGAGGAATATAAGATCAATAGAGACCTACAAAAATTTCAGGGACAACAACAAAAGACCTTTATGGAGGTGCTTTACGCTTTCTTAGGGAAAAGAAGCAAGAAAAGGCGATCTTAGCTCTTTGATCTGAAACACCTATATAAAACTGGGTAAAATGCAAAGTTTTCACCCCAATGTAACAGGAACAAGGTATTAAAAACGTAGATAATAACAAATCACACTGAGCAAATTTTGAATGAAACTGAGACCTAGCTAATCTACAGCAGAGTCCAGAGACAGTAACAGAAAAAAAAAAAAACTAAAGATAAAAATAAATATACCAAACCACACCCTTTCTGGGACTCATTTTCATATTTGTTTTATATTATGCTTTTTATCTTCGATTAAACGATTTCCATTATTTTTGGAGGGGGGAGGAAGTGGCGGTTTTCTGCCTAGGCCTACAAGGCCCCGGTAGCGGAATCTTTACATAAACTCAAAAGCCTTCATTCGTTCTTTTGCACAGAAGAAAGTTCGTCGTATGATTCTATGAATTTTATAAAATAACGTAACTATAGTAACGTAAGACTGTATTATTCTGATGTTTGTTAACTATAGTAATTATAACAACACAGACTGTATTATTCTGATACTTATTAAATATAGTAACATAGACTGTATTATTCTGAAGTTTATTTACTATAGTAATTCTAGTAACACAGACTGTATTATTTTGATACTTATTAACTATAGTAGCTATAGTAACATAGACTGTATTATTCCGAAGTTTATTAACTATAGTAATTCTAGTAACACAGACTGTATTATTTTCATACTTATTAACCATATTAACTATAGTAACATATACTGTATTATTCCGATGTTTATTAACTATAGTAACTTAGACTGTATTATTCCGATGTTTATTAACTATAGTAATTGTAATAACATAGACTGTATTATTCTGATTTAAGTCATTAAAGTCGATTAAAGTCGTTCTGTACTAGTGCATTTAATTTGCTAAATTTCCAAAATAGCTTCGAGATGGTGGGGATCCCAAATGTCAAGTGCCTAGGAGCCCTGTGACGTCCGGGCATGGGGGGGGAGGTTGTTACGAACCTGTGTACAAAGTACTGTTGTGATCTTTAATAATCAGTTCTTGTAGTCCAGGAACCGATTAACACCTTTAACATTAATTCTCACAGAGGATTTCAGTTTGCGAAAATTTCGAATGAAGAATGTCCGGTAGGATCGAAATGCATTCGTATGTTTCACTGTATTTTACTCAGTGAAGATTTAATTCCTAATTTTTGAACTTCTTCACAAAAATAGTACTTTCTTAACTGTAGCAGCGAGTCACGAAGTCATTTAATGCCGCCAAATTATTTGTGACAATATAAATCTTCTGAAAGAAAATAAATCCACTGTTTTATTAGAAATCGTTCCAGTAAACTTTTAAACAGCGAATCAAGATCAGTATTTAATTCCCCGGTCATTACTATGATTGATTGATGTTCTCATAAAGCTACCAATGTCTTTGGAGGATTTTTCTTAATATAGTTGACCGCAGCTGGCGTGAGTAATTTGATGGACGGTTTCTAAAAGGCCGCCAACTTCCGGACAGTTAGTAGAGTAAACACACTGATTTATCGTAAGACCGGCGGGAAAAAATGATGATCCAGGACCGAAGGAAAGTAATTGCCTATTAGGTCTACTCGAAGGCTGATATAGGTTTTTCGATGTGCTCTCTTGATATCGATATTAAATAATTTATTCATTACTGTTAAAGAGACCGTGAATAATAATACAATCCCTATAACTGAAAAAATAATAAGGCTGAACGGGAAAAAGGAAATCACAAAAAATACTTTTTCCGGCTACCATAGTTGGCAAGTTACAAGAGAAGCCATGCAGAAAAATAATTGATTTTCTAACAGATTGATTGATAAGTGTGAAGCTATTTATTACTTTCTGTCAGAATTTTATTAGACCACTGCAAGAAATTTCGTTCTTTGTCAGAAATAACACATAATTTTTTTCGTTCTAAAATATATTCCTAAAATTCCATTCCATCAAAAGAGTGTCAGGACTGAGTGTTCTGTGCATACGTTTGGCGAACATATTCGTAACTGTAACGAAGCCTTGATCTCGAACAGGGAGCTGAATGCAGCTGTGTTCTGTGGTAGAATAACTGTGGTGAAATGGTAGAATAACTGCACGCAAGGAGGGTTTTAAAATTACAGTTTTAATAAACTAATATTTACAGCCACTTCCCAACTCGTAAGGGACAACAGAAAATAATGACCGCACTTGGGTCTAAACTGAACAATCAAATAATTTAAAATAAAGTTAAATAGAAAACTAAGAAGTCGTTGCTCTCAGAGCTATAAACTCGAGATTGGCCTTTATGCTAAACGATCAGTGGTGCGTAGCAAGATTTAGCTAATACTAACGCACTTAGATTGCTTCAATAAGTAATGGCGTAACAGCGCTAAGGCTTAGAACTTAAATACTAGCTAGTCAGGTGGACGTCGAACAGAGCCGAAGTGCTCTCTCACACCGAGAAGCTCCTCGCTAACCTTTTAAATACAACACTTGGCTCCACTTCAAGTTAGCATAAAGCTGAAACGCGTGCTCATTTTAACGGGAAGTTGAAATAAGAACTTGCAGGAAAGACAAAATTAACATAAAACGTTGTTAGTTTAAACTAAAACCTTACAAGAGAAGCTTGATAAAATTAGAGGAACGAATTAAAATAGGCAAATGTATCTAGCAAAATATTTAAATAATCAGTTTTGATTTATTAATAGTATTGAAAAGTACTGCTATCTAAAAATACGTAGTAATTCGGAAATATCTGCAATTTCAAGACCTCATCGATTCTGAAACGCATCCCGTTTGTAATGTGTACAATGGAAGAACGAACGAAACTAGAACCGGAATCCAGCATTTAACTAAAGTTCGATGAGCCTTAAGTCCAGTTAAGAAATATTTTGATACAGATAACTGACACTGCTAAAAAGGATCAATTACGGCAGTCCACGGAATTTATGGAGCGACATTATAAAACTGAAGATTTTTAAAAATCCATCATGTGAAGATTTAGTTACATACATCCCATGGCTTATCCAGGATTCGAACATATTCGAACTCGCTGTGCCAGGTGGCTTCTGTATCAGCACCCTCCACAGTGTGGATTTAAATCAGTTTTCATATCCGTAATTTTCCATTTAGCAAACTTCTAAGTCTTTCTCAAAGTATCTGAGATTCAGTATTATACCAACAGAAACTTCAGATGGTATTTATTCAAAAATTCTAATTACACAATTTTGTTCATGATGACCTATATAGTGTTTAATTGAAAATAGCTAACAAACAAGTAAGTTAATTTGTGTTAAACTTGTCTCGAGAGAAAAGTAGAGCGGCTGTCTGTAGCAAGAAACATTTTATTCCTAAAGATAATATTTTTTTAGTTGCATTTTCCCCCTTCTTAAGAAGGCAATTTAGATTTTATGCGAGACCTGGTACAATCAATACTTTTTTTACTCCGAGACTTATTTCTAATATAGTACAGTCAGTAATTTTTGTTTGGTCTTATTACGTATTTGAAAGTAAGATGCCGAAAATTACCAGTTTTTAGTCTTAAGGTGTCGTTGCAATTTTATGCATATGTTTCTATTGTTATTGCTTTAATCTGTACATATAATAAAACAAAGTGTCGGTCGGTCGGTCGGTCGGTCGGTCGTGTTGCGACTAAGCTAAGAGACCCAGGTCAAGAAATGTGGTACATAGGTGTATCTACACAAGAGCCAGTGCGCCTCGAAGCGATTTTTTCGAAATTCGAATTAGAATTTTCTTCATGTTTTGTGGCCAAATCGCGTCATTTTGAGACATAATGAGCTGCAGGAGAGCGAGATTTCACTCTATACATTTCATTTTTACATCGTCGTGAAGCGTAGACACAAGTTTATACAAGTTAAATGGTTTTACGAACTTAAAATAAATTTCGTTTTTCAATAAATTGATTCAATACGAATTTATTTAGGAAGGTGAGCTTAACACCTTTTCGGCGGAATTTTTTAAAAAAAAAACTTATTTTAAAAAATGTGCCGTTTATTTTCCTTTGATTTTTGGACACGTTGAACTTTAATCCTTTCGACTCCTTTTAAAAAAGAATTTTGGAAAAATAATAATATTTTGTATCTTTTTAAAATTTTTAAATGAAGCTTCCGAATACACTTCTCCATCTCCGATATTTTAAAATGTAGTTTTGGCGACAATTTTCCTTTCTTATTGTTGTTGATAGATTTTTGATGAAACTGCATCATTTTGAATAGTTTCATTCTTTTAAAAATTTCGGTTTGGCAACAATTTTTCATCGTATTTCTTATGTCACTGTTTTTAAGAGACTGAAAAGTTTAAGAAATTAAAAAGTTGTTTCTTTTTGCAACGGTGAATTGTTTAATTACTTTATTAGGATAATTAACATTTGTATCCACGGATATTGCTTATTTCATTGTAATATTTTATATTATGTTTTAACAAGTTAAATGGCTGCGGTGTGACTGCTGACACATTTCCTCAGAAGATTACCTAAAGTATCATAACATTTCAAAATTTCAGAAAAAGGATCATTCAAACTATCAAGTAAGAAAATGTTTAAAAAATTTTAATTTTATTGTAGAATTTTTATATAATTTTTTATGTTCTCATGGTGGTGCTTAAGAACGGGGATATAAATTATGCTTTAACAAATGTTTAATGCACATCTCATGCAATTAATCTGCTAAAAATTCAAGATGTATATGTTTTTCTGGAGATACATCAGGGCCGTATAAGAAAGGAGGGTTGGAATCTTAAAGAGAAAAAAGTTGGAAGAACTTACGCGGCCATAGGTCCCAGGTGTGTCTTTTAGGGATTTTTCCGGTACGTTTAAAAGCCAGACGAAGGCTGGCCGCATAGAGGATAGTTAAATCAATAAAATTGGAAATGAATTCATACAATCACTCGCACATGATTTAATTTAGTTGTCAGAAAAGAATTGCCGCGTACAAAAATTCTTCTAAATATTCTTCCATGGATAAAAATGTTTTTTGTGCCTGTAAAATAACAATATAATCTTGCGATACACATTATGTAATTATGATAATTAATAACCTACGGACTCAAAACTTCAGAAGCGAAATCAAGACCAAAAATAATTGTTTTTACCACATTTCGTTGTGAAAGTTTCTTATAGCCACATTTTTATGTGTGTGTTCGTAAACCGTAATGCCTCTCGAAAGTCATTGATAAATAGCGCGTGCGCCAAAATAACGGTTCCGGAAGTTAACTTTTTACGGAATAAGTTTCTTAAGTGTAATTCAGACAGATAAAATATGTGTGATTTAAACCAACTTAAGTATTATAATTAAGACGAAAAAAAGACTAAATAAATATTGTTACGAAATGTCCAAGGGTGGTAAGATAGCTTTCCCCCAAAGCCAGAAAGTTGTTAGTTTAGGGTTGCCATAAAAGGGTAAGAAAAGGCTGGGTTGCCACATTTGGCGAAGATGGCTATATGCCATAGACGGACAGAGAACCATCTGGAACGAATTCTTCCTGGTTTAGCCCAGAATGCTCTCGAACACAGGCCGAAAGCTTATATAAAACTTACTGGTACGCGAAGAGTGAGTCAGTGCGAAGTCAGTTAGCCTCTCGTCTAGCGAGTTGATAGTCAGTCACTTAGTGAGTGTCTCATAGTCTACTGCGAGCTGGTCGTCGAGTGGATCGAGAGAGTCTCTTAGTGTATCGCGAGTTAGTGCATCGTCGAGATTTAGCTTAGTGTGTTGAGCTCCGGAAACGACCGAACCGAGGCGGAAGCTGTACTCTAGTGTATCGTCGAGTGCATCGCGAGTTGTAGCGTGGAGAGTCTCGAGAGAACGTAGAGTTCCGAGAATGACTGAGCACCAGAGTACGGGAGCCGTACTCTGGTGCTTTGCCGTGAAGCTGTCCCTACCGCTATAGCCTGACAGCCTGAAGGCTGTGTTGCTGATTATTCCAGCGTGTTTACAGTAGCTCTTCGACGACTGTAAACGTGATTTTGGAGCTGTCTTGCAAATACTGGCCAATAAAGTTTGTTTCGAAACTACATCAAGTATTGTCGTCCTTCTTCACTTCAAATCCAAGAACCCTTAACGTATGTACGTAACAAGAAGAAAAAAAACGTAAAAATATTAATTGGGCGGATGTCAATGAATGCTTGTTAAATATGCGACACAATTATTTTTTAAAACGCTGTTGATTTTTGTTTGGGACAACGACTACAGATTCGCGGGCAAGAAGGGTAGAGTGCATCTGTTGAAATTTCCTCTTCTTTCTTCATTTGAGTCAATCTGCATTGCAAAATCAGACAGTTCCTTTGGATGTTTTAACAATTTGTTTAACTTCTTGCAAGCGCATAATCTTCTCATTCAATATCACTGCTTTCATGTCGGCTGATGTTTTGGGACATTTAATTATTCATTCTTTATCTCTCGATTAATTCTTTGTTTCGTTTCAAGTGCCATATTAAAAAATTCTTCGTCGCAGTTTACTTTTGAAATTTCAGTAATTTCAATTAGCTTTATTTTAATCGATGGGATTCCTTTAAAATTATAAATCATTTTTATAACTTTTGGGCAGAGTTCATGCATTCAAAGCTGAAGAATAGTAAGTCGGGCAAAATAAGTGGACGCAATGAAGATAATGCGCATGCGCGAAGCCGCGTTGCGCAAGGGTTTACTGTATTTCATTTGACAGTACGCTATCAGAGACCTATTAAATGATGTTGTAAATAGAACGATTAGTATTAAGCTGCATCCGCATGCAGCTTAATACTAATTATTAGTATTCATTCGCTATAATCCATTTAGTATAATGCTGTTAACCTTCTGTATAATGCTATACTTATAAGGTATTTCTCCCGCCTTCTTCGCATGCCTTCGTGGTGTAGTGGTCTGCATGCTGGTCCGTGGTTCGATTCCCGGCGAAGGCGTTGCTCATTTCTTCGATTTCTCTGCTTCAAAAATACCTAATATCTCTACACTGGCGCCCGAACTAAAAAAGGTGGTGGATGATTATTCTCCGCCACCGAGATTTGGCGACTGGATCCCTCAAACCCCAGTCGGCCTTTAAAAGGGGCAGTATATAAGGTATTTCTCCCGCCTTCTTCGCATGCCTTCGTGGTGCAGTGGTCTGCATGCTCGAAGCGTAACTGAGAGATCCGTGCTTCGATTCTCGGCGAAGGCTTTGCTCCTTTTTCATGTTTCCTGCTTCGTAATAACCTAATGTCTCTACATAGTAAAGGAAGCAAACCACGGTATTATGTACTAAGGTAATTCGAATTTCTAGCCATTTTTACTAAATTCCTTCTATTAGGTCACACTCTCCCTATATCTTGTTTAAATTTTCAATCGTTAACAAAATACTTTTTAGTCATCCACTAAAGTTCGAATACATCTTTTAAACTTGCAGTGGATGACACTTGATGTTAACACAGTGTTTTCACATATTAAAATGTTTTTGCATTTTAAACTTTTTTTTGTATTTTTAAAATTTCTGCTTTTTGACCTAAGTAGGAGTTGACTTTAAATTCTTTTTTATATCACTTTTTTATATGTACATTAACTAAAACGAATGCATCACAGTACAAAATGAACTGATTAAAAACTGATAAGTTTGCTGTCGATCTCAAGAGACAATTTGAGTGCATTTTTGACAGAAAATACGAAAGAAGTTTCTTTAATCTTAGTATGGAATTATCATTAACAACCAACGTGTGTTTAACCCGCATTGTAAACAATACTCTTTCAGAAACATTATATTATCTTTTTTCCCTGTTTACGTTTTCCAACGTCATTAAATTAAGAGATTCGCTGAAGTTTCTTGCCTGATAAGTTCTTTAATGATAGTAAAATCATTTACATAAGTCGGAAACAAATATACTAATTGCATCTCATGAGAATTGTCCTTCCTTTGAGAATTTTGCACCGACTAAAGTTGCTTCAAAGATCAGTGAGTTCAAGATGAAAGTTTCATTGGTAATTCAAAATATTTTGCTGTTTTTATAGCCGATGTTGCTGATGTAAAGTTAAAAGTGCAGAACAGTGTCACCATTTGTGAACACGCTGCTTAGAAATAGTAAAAGAATTTAGTTGCGTGACTAAAACTGTTATTGTTACAGTTGAAGTAAACAAAAGATTTATTTTTATATTTTAACTTTGCCAAAGGTTGTATAAGATGGAAATATTCCTCTTTCGATTTATTGTTAAATTTCACCTAGATACCGCTTTCGGTTTATAACAATTCCATCCATAAAATCCGGGTATTCTTGGTAAGAATTTTCGGGATAGACTCAAATAAGTGAGTGAGCAACTACGTGTTGTGCATTGCTACTCCCTAGGCCTCAAATCTTTGAATACTGCTGGAACTGCTGTCCGTGTCGTCTGCTACTGCTTCGAAGTTGCCGCTATCGTCACCGTTGTCATCGAACAATAGATATAGCCGTTTTTTGAAGCTTTTTATTATAATTGCTCCATCAATGAAAGTCCATGCACACGAAAATCAATCGGTAAAACGGAAACAATCACGTGGGGGGGCAAAAAAATAAAACAGATTGAGACGATTCCAAAAATATATAATTTACGCATGTTTCAAAATTTTAAAAGACCGAAATCTCTCATTAAAAAATGTACACAACCACTGGCATGCCTACGAGTTTAAAGGGACAGATGGCAGTTTTTATTACCTCCTTGGTCAGAATGTGACTCTTTTGAAAGGCACTTGGCAACACTTTTTTAAGCTGTCTTGTTCATAAGTTGTGTGGTGGACCCGAGCTAGTGAAATAAATGACCGCCGGGGGGGGGGAATTGTGGATGGAGGTAAAAACAATCAGATTTAAATTTTCAGCACACTGCATGACAGTCAATATTTTCTGTCTTTCAAATAGGGTGCCGGTACCTTGTCAGCCTGTTTTTAACTTTAGACACAGACAGACATGACTTACGAGAAATTCAAATGCGTAAATTAAACTTATGAAACTGATCAATATAAACTAATCTATATGAAGATTGGGATAAAGAGTATAATTCTTTAAATAATGTATTATAATTTGTAAGGTATTTCTCTCGTCTTCTTTGCATGCCTTCGTGGTGTAGTGGTCTGCATGCTCGACGCGTAACCGAGAGGTCCGTGGTTCGATTCCCGGCTAAGGCGTTGCTCATTTCTCCTGCTGCGAAATAACCTTATGTCTCTACACTGGCGCCCGAACTAAAAAATGGTGGATGATGATTCTCCACCACCGGGATTTGGCGATTGGGTCCCCAAAACCCCAGTTGCCCTTTAACAGGGGGAGTATGTAAGGTTTTAGTTTAAACTAGCAAAGTTTTATGTTAATTTTTCTTTCCTGTAAGTTCTTATTTCAACTTTCCGTTAGAATGAGCGCGCGTTTCAGCTTTATGCTAATTTGAAGTGGAGCCAAGTTTTGTATTTAAAAGATTAGCGAAGAACTTCTCGGTGTGAAAGAGCTTTTAGTATCAGATCACTGCGGCTCTGTTCGACGTTCACCTGACTAGCTAGTATTTAAGTTGTAAGCCTTAGCGCTGTTACGTTATTACTTATTGAAGTAATCTAAGTGCGTTAGTATTAGCCAAATCTTGCTACGCACCCTTGATAGCTTAGATTAGAGGCCAACCTCGCGTTTATAGCTCCGAGAGTAACGACTACTTAATTTCTACTTAACTTTAGTTTAAATTATTTGATTGTTCAGTTTAGACCCAGATGCGGTCATTATTTTCTGTTGTCCCTTCCGAGTTGGGAAGTGGCTGTAAATAGTGGTTTAATAAAAGGGTTATTTTAAACCCCCTCTACGTGCAGTTATTCTACCATTGAACCACAGTTATTCTACCACAGAACATAGCTGCATTCAGCTCCCTGTTCGAGATCAGAACTTTAACACTATCACGACCATGTTCGGCAAAAGTATGCACAGAACACTCAGTGTTGACAAATTTTATAAAAACATCATGGTTTGTTATTGAAAAATACACCCTTGTAAAAACACTAAATATACGTAAGCGAGCTATTGTAGTACTAACAATAAAAATTATAACATTTCGCTATTCCGTTATTGCAATTTCAAAACTTTTAAGGAAACTATCATCTAATTTCCAAAACTACTTACTCCCATCAAATAAATTAGTTTTCCTTCTCGATCGTGAATGGCATAATTTGCATTATTTTGCTAAACTGAAGTGAGCTAATCTCTAAAGAGTTTTTAAATATTTAATTTATGAAAACGGCATATAGAAATTAAAAAAAATCATTGTGTTAGAAGGGATAGACGATTGTTGCTTCAGCATTTAATTTAATGTTTATAGCTCATAAATGGGCAATCATTATTCAGCTTAAAGTATTCCAACTCTTGGGATCTGATCCAATTCTTCTTTCTTCTGAAAAATGCACTTTAGGTTCATGCATATTAATACATTTTAAACTCTTGAAATTCTTGTTTGAGGATTAAACGCTTGAAGAATAAGAAGAGAAATCTGAATAATGCAGGGGTTTCAAACGAGGGTTTGCTGTCTTTGTTAGAGGGAAACGTAGTTAGCATTTAATTAACTCTCTGGAGCCAATGCGCATAAATAATATTCATTTAAGGATAATTTTCAAATTAATTCTTTTACCAAACTTCCTGGAATTTACATCAAGTGGTTTGTGATTGGCCATGAATACCTATTATGTTTATTTAGGCTTTAAATATGTAAATAATTCATGAATTTCTTAAATGTTTAGTTAATATCCTTGTATTGGTTTACTGCAATTTTGCACATATGTGTAATATTTGTAGTGATAATAGAATATTTTACAACTTTTTTTTATCAAAATTTCGCACAGAAGAGTTTTGATTTTATGTTGAAGAAATTTTTTAATTAATTTTTGCGCGTTTTCGTGGTTACCGACTAAACTAAACATCGCAAAATGTCGATCCTTGTACTACCGGATACATTAGAAATAATTTTCTCTATGAAGTTTCTTTCGAATCTCCAGAATTATTTATGGAAATCATTTTGATCAGAGATTTTTCAAAAATTGTAAGGTTTTAGTTACACTTAACAAAGTTTTATTCTAATTTTTCCCTTTCTATCTCTTCTCATTTCAACTTCCCGTTAGAAGAAGCGCGCGTTTCAGCTTTATGCTAATTTGAAGTGGAGCCAAGTTATATATATATATTCAGACCACGGTTAGTCTATTCGACGTTCGCCTGACTAGCTAGCATTTAAATTCTAAGCCATAGCACTTTTACTTGATTGCTTATTGAAGTAATTCCAAGTGCGTGAGTGTTAGTTAAATCTTGCTACGCACCATTTAGTTGTAACTAAATGCTAAAAGAACATGTAGCAACGATTAGGTAATTCTGCAGATACTATACATACTTTCTGTGCATTCTGAGTTATAAAATAAATGAGATGTAATGCTTTTAAGTGAACCTAGCGTCAGAGTGTCTCTATGATAAACAAATATAGTGTTTTTTAAACAGTGCATTTATTCTATTTGTAGCGCTATCGACGAAGTAGATTTAATTCAATCAAATGTGTTTAAATGTATTGCAGGAAAAAATGCGCATAATTTAATATTTCGTACAAGGAAGTCATGTGGAGCATACATCAGATTTTTTTATTTACATAACCGTGCACGTTTTGAAAAGCATTTGGGATAAAATGTCTAAAAACAGCATAACTTAAGAATTCCTGTTTGAAGAGTCTCGCGCACTGCAGATAAAAATATTTTTTCCGTGCAGTGTTGCCATTGCTCGCTTTGAAATCGTTAAGTTTTTAATCAGAAACTCAAATGTTTTACAAAATATGAAATAGACAATAAAACAAATTCCAAACTGGAGCTTCCAAGTGTTCATATTCGGGTGGAATATACGTTATTTAAAATTTGATGGCCTTAGGTATCGTTGTTTTTTCAGAATGTGAGAAACTTGCATACATTCATACAGTTTTCATGATTAAGTTCTTTAAGTGTAATACAAGAACGATAATATTTGGTGGCAACAATTTGAAAAGTGGTACAACGCTTTTAGTAGTTAGACAAATGTCGTAAAATTCGACGACAGTGTTATTTGAGTGTTCGGCAACCTTTCAGTTGACTTGGGTGGAACGGAAATACCTGTTTTCGCTTCATTTTAAATCTACCTCTCAAAAGTAGTGGTGTTTATATATAAGATTTATAGTTCTTGTGTTTGGAAATAGAAGCTAGTATTGTTAAATAAGTATTTTATTTTATTGTTATGCTTTGTATAGTTGTTTGAAGTTAGTTAACATAAACCAGAGAAAGTGGAAATCTCAAGAGTTCTTCAGTTTAGTACAATGAAAAGGAACTAACTAAAATACAGTGCAAGCAGACCAAAAGCATATTTTGTATTAACATTTAGTTGTATGTGTACAGCTAACCTCCAACAAATTTTACACGAACCTGCTTTAAATTTATTTAAAATGTTTTCTGATGGTAAAACACAGATAGTAAATGAAATCAATGCTTTCACTCTTTGATAAAGCGGTGCTTTCTGAGGAGCGAAAGTTTAATAAGATTACCCACAGTTCCAAGCGGTTTCTGTCATGCCTGTCATAACGTATGTTAGAGATGATGATTTACAGTGATGATGGCAATAAATTTGCATCATGCAGATTGATAAAAGCCATCACCATATATCAAACAACGCAGGGTACCGGCTCTTATGAATAACCTTGAGCCAAGTATCAATATGCATGATATAAATTTGCATTTGCCTGTCACCTTATTCAAGGCTCTTGAACATCGAAGTTAGAAGTACGGTATGAGTTTATTAATTAGATTTAAAAATAAAAATAAAGATAAGTAGTAAATGACACGAAAATAAAAGAAAATTTTTACAATTTGTGTTTTACTTAATTTTCTGAAATACTTTAAATTACGGAATGCAAATATAGTACATCAAGGAAGCAAAAATATTATACAAGAACAAAATGTGTAATATACAAGGTTTTTATTATAAAAAATGTACTTCTGCTTAATAGTTTCTAAAATACAATTTGTTTACTAAAATATTAATTTATTGCCCAAACTAAATTGCTTTGAACTTCATAAAGTACATTAACTATCTTGGTACTTTGCGCCACAGACAACCAATGATATTTTGAACAAATTTAATCGTGTTTCTGAACTGAATTATTGTACTTTGTTTTGGAAGCATTTTAACTCTTTGAAGGAGCTACAGTACCACATTTGCTACTCCAGGTAAGAAAGTAGTAGCACTACTACCTAAAGATAGTATTATAGAAACTACGCCATTTGAAACAACTGGCTTAGATTTTGCTGGACCGATTTATATCAAAACTTCATCTAGTCTAGAAATGGCTTATATTTTAGTATTTACTTGCGCGGTAATTAGGGCCGTACATCTAGAATTGGTAACAAATTTGAACACTGACACCTTTATTCTAGCTCTTCGAAGGTTCGTTGCACGAAGAGGACTTTGCAAAATAATTTACAGTGATATCGCAAAAACATTTATCAAAGTTGATTCAGTACTAAAAGAAATTTGGAAGAACATTTCAAAGGAAGAAGTTCTAGATTATTTCTCAAGAAATAAAATAACATGGAAATTTATTGTGCCTAGAGCCTCTTGGTGAGGCGGTTTTTGGCAAAGGATGGTTCGCACCGTGAAAACACCACTGAAAAAGATCCTTGGTAGGACTTGTCTTATGTCTGAAGGAATGGAAACGACGTTGACTGAAATTGAGGCAGTTATCAACTCTCGACCACTGTGTTATATCTACGAACAACCTTCTGAACCACAGCGTTTAACTCCAGCCCATGTCTTAGTAGAAAAACGACTAACATCATTGCCTCATGGATTGCCTGTAATCACGGGACCTTGCTTACAAAAAAATGAAAATACCGACAGCAAGCCAATAACCATTTTTGGAAACGCTGGAGAAAGGAATACCTGTTAGAACTCCGTTCTGCGTATCGAGTCACTCCAACAGAACCCTCATCATTTAAAGTGGGTGACACAGTGCTGATCCATGACGAAAAGTTACCAAAGCATCTTTGGAAGTACGGATGTATTAAAGAGCTGTGTTTAGGACATGATTCAAAAGTTAGATCCTGTGTGCTTCAAACACCAACAGAAATTATAAACAGACCCATTCAGTTACTATATAAATTTGAGCTGGTACATTTTCTATTTAACGTCTTACTCACTCGTGTGAGTGGTTTTCAAGACTGACCGTTTCTCAAGTTCCCTTGTCCACTAGATGGCAATCAAGAAACATAAGCCAGTAGTTGATGCAGCAATTTGTCTTCTAGAGAAAAAAAGCATCACCCATCGAAGACAACATTACGACGACGTGCACTTTGGAGCATCAAGGAAAAGCCTGTAAGAACAGTGTGGGAATGCAGCACGTGCAAAGTTACACTCTGCTTGAAAAAGAAAAACTGTTTCCATGAGTACCACAGAAACTGATTTGTAGGGATGTGTTTTGTGGGCGGTGGTCACTGACACTAACCACCAGAACTGGTCTTTTTTTTTTCAAGCGTCTTGGAAAATCATGTGCAGTTGTCGCAAATAATTTCATTGTTTTCAACACCCGATAAAGTAAATAAAGCAAGAATTTTGCTGAAAAACTTAATTTTCTTTTCCTGCCCCTCAAAGGGTTGATTTAAGAGTCATTGAAGCACTGTAACCTGAGGTTAATAATCTTAAGATTAGATTACTAATCTCAATCTTAAGATTATTAAGAAGCATAACAAATAATCACGTACCATACGAGCATTGAACTGTCAGCGTAGGCTAGTGTGTTTAATAACGTCGAATAAAGTTTACGATTACTTACAAAATAAAAATGAAATAACTTACCATGACTTGAGAACATTCTTACTAGCCGCGTAGACGAAACCGGAAAGTTCGTTTGAATAATTTACGAATGTGATGGATAATTTATAGAGTTTTGGATCATATCCTGAAAATAAGATCTGCTTGATAATTTGCGTCGCAATGATAAAGAAAGAAAAAAGAATAATTCAAAAATTTCTAACGACTTTTCATCACAAAATATAGTTTTGCTTTTATAAAAGGATTTAAAATTTTTTATCTAACAGCAAAATTACACAATTTTTATCTTTATATCAGATGACTCCGCATGGGTCAGCAAGGGCTGGCCTTAAAATTACTGTTAGATATATTAATGCTAATGTTTATTTATGCTCTTAGTAAAAGCAGCTCGTTTACAGTTAATCGCCTATGGGACAACCGTTATGAGTAATGTTACGCCATATTTTGGTTGCCACTAATATAATACTGTAATACGGTGAAGCGTTGAACCAAATTTCTGATATTAAACACAGGTTTTTTTTAAAGCCCGGCTTTGTTCCTGAAGGACTATTGTTTTCGTTTTGCGATTTTGCGTCAGAAACATTAAAAGTCTGAATCACCTTTCAAACTGTTGCCACCAGATCTTCCAGCCCAGCCCTGTATTGTACTTAAACAAATTAAATAATGAGGAATCTGCATAAATGTATGTATATTTCTCCAAATATGATAAAACAACGGTACCTAGAGCCATCCAATTTTGAATAACGTACGTTTCCACCCGAATATGCGCATCTGGAAGCCTGAATTTGGAATTTGTTTTATTATCTATTTCGTATTTTGTAAAACTTTAACGAATTTTCGATGAACAAATTCATGGATTTCAAAGCGGGCCATGGCAATGTTGTACAGAAAAAAACATTTTTATCTGCAGAGAGTGAGATTGTGTGTAGGAGAATTCTAAAGTCATACTCATTTTGAAATTATTTTGCGGTATTGCTGTTAAACTGAATTTTATGGTTTAAGTGCGAAGAGGGTGGTATTTAATAAATAAAGGTAACACACAAAACGTTAAAAAATGCCCCTCTGGACGTAATTTAAAGATGCAATTTCGAAACTGTGTTAAAAACACAAATGTGATATTCGTTTCTCATGAATCATAAAAAAAAATTGAGGACAATAAACTTTGAGATTCCTGATTCGAATTTTTTGAATCCTATGATAAAAAACTGTTAAACGCCCTTAGAAATTTTGGGAAGGTGAATTCTATCGTAGATTAGAAAAATGTTGGTTAAAAAACACGATTGTTGCAATTTCTTTTAGTCTGTATCTCTAATAGTACTCCGATTAAACCCAAAACGCAATATTGAAAAACTTCTGGAGAGAAATTTCAGACGAAAAAAAATCTTCTGAAATACTGAAACGAAATTAGCGCTCATGACAAATTATCTGCATTAACTTCCAAAATCATGATCTCTTCTAATCATTTACCTTCACTTAAAAAGGTTTCGAAAAATTGCAAACTCTTTAGGTATTATGCAAATTTACTTCTCCAAAATTTATCGACAAAATGATTCTAAAATTCATGAGTTTTAGGTATATCATTCAGCTACAAACATCTCAATTAATAGAATTATGGAGTACAACTCACTTATAACGAGACCTGATTTAAAGCGAAAATCGAAAATACTTTTTTGGTACAATGTCACGTCTATGAGAACACGACTCGCTTTTAACGGGCAAACACCGATTACAGCGAGCAATAGTTTCGTGATTTATAAAATTTCTATTAACTTCCACCTTTCCAGCTCAGCTAATCCGAAGTCAACGGAAAGTCAATGATGAGTCATAAATACTGGGCATATATGAAGGCGGCCTTTTTTCCTTAGGATGTACTCAGGAGTGAATTTTTACCACCGAATTCTACAAGTGTTATCAGCGTATGTAATTAGAAGAATAGATTTCTTGAGAATAACAGAGAACATGATGTATGATTTGAGGGGTTAAACCAAATCCTACAATAGAGCTTTGTTTTAAATCAAACTTTTGTAAGCACTTGATGATTTTGATGCTTCTCGTTAGAAGAGAAAAAATAGGAACAACCTCAAATACTAAACATACTCGAATCGATGCGTTTAATGAACGACGCGTGGGAAAACGTTACATCAACATTCATTACCAGTTGCTTCCGTAAGGCTGGATTGGACATTCCTCAAGTTTTTCAAGAAATTCGGTTAAATTTTGGAAACGAAAGCGAAGCTTTAGCTACAGACTTAACTTTGAAACAAAGGAAGAACACATTGAATTGAGAACAAAATGGCAATTAACGAATTGAGAACAAAATGGCACATATTTTGTCAGGACTGAGTGTTCGGTGCATATTCTTGGCGAACATCTTCGTGTAAATCATATGTCCTGATCTTGAACAGTGAGCTGAATGCAGCTATGTTCTGTGCTAGAATACTGTGATTAAGTGGTAGAATAACTATACGTAAGAAGGATTTAAAATCCTTTTTTATTAAACCACAATTATTTACAGCCACTTCCAAACTCGGAAGGGATACAGAAAATAATGACCGCACTTGGGTCTAAACTGAACAATCAGATAATTTAAGCTAAAACTAATTAGAAATTAAGTAGACATTGCTCACAGAGCTATAAACGCGAGGTCGGCCTCTAAACTAAATGGTGCGTAGCAAGATTTAACTAATACTGACGCACTTAAAATTACTTCAATAAGTAGCGTAACAGCGCTAAGGCTTATAATTTAAATACTAGCTAGTCAGGTGGACGTCGAATAGAGTAACCGTGGTCTGAGACTAAAAGCTCTCTCACACTGAAAGGGTTTCTACCTTTCGTTTAAATAGAACTTGGCTCCACTTCAAATTAGCATAAAGCTGAAACGCGCGCTTATTCTCACGGGAAGTTGAAATGAGAACAGATAGCAAAAGGCAAATTAAAATAAAACTTTGTTAGTTTAACTAAAACCTTACAATTTTACTGAAAACATAAATATTCTAAAAGAATGAATGAAGTAATTTATATGAATCATTATTTATTTCATATAACTAGTACTTTCTTGGTAAACAGTTCTGTCTGTATTTTGCTTTGAAGAAATAACGATAATCTTACATGACGCGTTTTGATTTCAAACAGCTAATGTTCTTCAGAAAAGCTAATATATTTTGAGGTAATTTAATACAAAAATAAAAACCGGCATTTCAATAATTATTATAATTTGTTAGTAAATATTCTGTAAATATAATCAGAACATTATAAAATTTACATAAACCAGACAATTCAACTTGAGTCAGAAATTATTTTTATCTTCACTGTCACTTCTATTTTTGTCGGCTCTTACCAGGATGT
Source organism: Stegodyphus mimosarum (assembly GCA_000611955.2). Taxonomy (NCBI): domain Eukaryota; kingdom Metazoa; phylum Arthropoda; class Arachnida; order Araneae; family Eresidae; genus Stegodyphus; species Stegodyphus mimosarum. The sequence goes on from KK112594.1 coordinate 342,621, forward strand.
AAATTAGTTAATGTATATAAGAATAGAATTCTTACGATTAAGAGATATCTTTTGGCAGCATTCGCCGACCTTATACGAATTGTTTATGCCCAAATCTTAGATTTTCCTAAATTGGCTTTGATTCGCGATGCATGATTTGAGGGGCTTAAGCCAAAACGTACAGTAGAGCTTTGCCTTTTGAACTTATATTACTACTTAAGTTGAGTTTCCAACGTATATTTCTACTTAAGTGAGTTTTAACTACTTAAGTTGAGCTTAACTTTTGTGTTCTATTGCAGTTCCGCGAAAAGAGGTAATATCTTGAGATGCTTATACGATCCATGCAAGTTTTTAAGTTGAAGTTCTAATAAAATGTTTATTTTAACTCATTTGTTTCTGATTTCGGTTAAGTCGGAGGAAATTCGCCTCACTATTGACACGTAGCCAAAATTTAATAGTGAGCACACTTTTCCACGCAGCATTTATAAATCAAGCTATATGAATTCCACTTTTTTCTACTGAATTCTCCTTTTTACTTCATGAGTCATTTAGTTCTTCGCGTACATTCGTTGGAATCTTCTCCTTTCAGTTCACATTAAATATTTTACATGCTGCAATAATTAAGTTTACTCACGTTTCATTTACAAGTAAACAAATTAATTTCAAACGTTATTTACAGAGGGTGTTCGCACATTTTTTAGACGATTTTGGTAAGCGGTAATAAAAATCGTTTGCTGCAAACGAAGTAATTGTAGTTGTACTATGTTTTTAAAAGTCAAAATTATCGTCTATGGCTGGAAAGTTTTGTTTTTATTCAAAATGAAACAAAGCAGTGGTTCGAAGGCTACATTGACGCTCTTTCCGAAGAGAAATAGGCATACTCCGTTATCCAAAAACGATGTGAGAGTCATGGTTTTGTGATATCTAAAGCGTCGATAGGTAATATCATCAACAAGAAAGGGGAAAAGCGTCAAATTGGAGCCTCAAGAGGGACAAAAATTCCAAAGAGTATCCAAGGAAAAAACGGACATCTTCGACTATTGCAAAGGTACGTTGTTTAAAAGGAAATCCCCCTAGTCAAAGGACAGTTGCAAAATCATTAAAATGCTCGGTGTCCACTGAAAACAAAATGATAAACGTTGATTTAAATCTTAAGAAAGCGAAAAAACGCAACGTGCATCGTCTTCTTCCAAAGCATATCGCTCGACGCAGGACACGCTGCAGAATTCTATATGAAAAACACTTATCCAAATAAAAATGGAAAACAGTTGTCACAATAGATGAAGCATGGGTGTATTTAAATGATTGTAACAAAAAAAAGAGCCATTTTATTATCATGAAAGGGGAGAAAAAATTTAAGTACATGGTTCAAAGAATCGAAAGAAAGTTTTCCTAAGGGATTCATTGTAGTTGCTGATTTTTCTTATAACGGCAAGTTAAAAATAAAGAGTGCCAAAAAATGTCAAGATTAACTCCAAATACTATCAGGAACATATTTTATCGCCCATTTTTCTGAATGAAATACCATCGCTTTACCCACAGTGCCATCCATCTGTGAGACTCCATCGGGACAATGTTAGTAGTCACACATCAAATCCACTGTCAATTTGCTAAAAGAAATGGAACAAAAAACTGGTATCGAGGCCATACCCTTCACTGATATCCCTACTAAATCTCCCGATGTGTCACCTATGGAGTTTTTTGCTTTCGGACTTTTAAAAACTGCATTATCCAAACGCTGTCCCAAAACCCTAACAGGACTCTGGAAAGCTGTTCGGGAGGAATGGGATAGAATACCTCTTCTGACACTTCAAAAGGCAATTTTGTCCTGGAAATTGCGGTGTCGAAAGATAGTTTTGAGTAAGGGATGTCAAATAGAACATTTAAAGCACAAGAATTTTATGTAATTTAGTTTTGTGAATACAATATACATCGTCTAAAAAATGTGCGAACAGCCTCCGTATTATTTCAGAAATTATTTACAGATGAATAATTCCCATTCTTTAACACTTTAATTTCTCTTTTATTCTTTGATTGAAGTTCTCGTCAATTGTTATTCTTATAATGGCATTATATAACATTAAACAAGCTAATAAACTCTGTGTATGATATATAACAGCAATTAGTAAAAAATGGCTAGTGGTAGTTAGAGTAATTCCTTTTATTATTAATATTTTGATTTCTAATTATCGTAGTATAAGGTTACATCAAACCGTCTAGTCACGAAATTAATGTTTCCTTTGTTTCTAATTTCTTAATTACAACCACAAAGCGCAGGGAAAAAAACTATCCCCGAACTTTGTGTTAATTCGACTAATGTGTCTTTTCCCTAGGAGTTACAGACTGGATCGCAAAAAAGGGAAAATGGTTATAATTCCAGGCATCGTTAGGAAAGTAAAATAAAATACCAATCAAATAAACAGGCAAATAACGAGACAAGCTTAATTAAAAGCCAGCAGTCGGCACCTCTCTGTCGATAACGGATGAGATCTGGGTTAGAGAGAAAGTGGTGTGGTAATATCGAATTTCTCCCCTTGATTATCTTTTAACGCATTTCCTAGGATCCGCAATTCAGCCTCATCGTTAAAAGCGAGTTGAGAACGACGCGTGATATTTTTTAGTGGATAAAGAATGTATATAAAAACTTAACACTTAATTTTAAAACTTTTTTCCTCACTTTACGCATTAGAACATTAGCTAGCTTTCTTTAAGAATACTTATGCGTGTTTCAAATTAATGGAAATCCGTTTCCATGTTATTATAATCACTCTTCAGTAATTTGGTATAAATGTACTATAAACATATAACCAAGCTTAATATTAGTCACTAAACATTCTTCTCGTCGCTAACATTCTCATTCTTCTCATTCTCGCTTCTTTTTTTTGCACGTTTATATACAGGGGTTGGACAAAATTATGGAAACACCTTGTGAAATGCATGTTTGAATAGAAAGATTGTTTTTAATGAAATATGTAGGTGGCGCTGGCGTTTGTGACTACTGACGCCACCTATACAACTTCGTAAATGTGCTAAACAGTTCAGTTGTTGTCGGAGTACTGTTATGTGAGGTTGTCATTGCATTATGTCAGAGTTAACAGATTTCGAACGTGTGCAAATTGTTGGAGCACGTATGGTAGGTGCTTCCGTAAGCAAGGTAGCTGAGGTGTTTAGTGTTTCAAGAGGTACTGTATCGAAGATTTATTTCGCATATTTGAAAAGCGGAAAAACATCATCTGCTAAAACACAGCGCGGACGAAAGTGTGTCCTGAGTGATTGTGACAGACGATCATTAAGGTCAATTGTGACGAAAAATAAGAAGACCACAGCTGCAAAAGTTACTGCTGAAATGAATGTTCTGTTACCGAACCCTGTGAGTACTAAAACAATTAGAAGGGAGCTTCATAAACAGGGAATTGCTGGCCGTGCTGCAATTGAGAAGCCACTCATCAGTGATGCTAATGCCCGTAACAGGAAAAGGTGGTGTTTAAGTCATAAAGCCTGGACTATAGAGCAGTGGTAGCGAGTAATATGGTCTGACGAGTCTTCTTTCACATTGTTTCCCACTTCGGGCCGAGTTTACGTCTGGAGAACGCCATCTCAAGCCTATAATACAGACTGCTTGTTGCCAAGAGTGAAACATGGCCGGGGTTCTGTTACGGTTTGGGCAGCCATATCGTGGTTCTCTGCTAGCCCCATGATAACTGTGTCAGGGCACATGACTGCCAAGAATTATGTGAACATTTTGGCCGATCAAGTTCATCCCATGGTGCAAACTTTGTTCCTCGATGGTGATGGTGTCTTCCAAGACGACAAAGCCCCTGTTCACACAGCTCACATTGTTCAGGACTGGTTTTCTGAGCACGAGGATGAGTTGTCCCATCTCTCCTGGTCACCACAGTCACCAGACCTGAATATTATCGAACCTTTGTGGTCTACATTGGAACGGAAAGTGAGTTCTCGTTATCCACCGCCAACATCGTTATCTGAACTTGCCACCGTTTTGCAAGAAGAATGGTATAATATTCCCTTGGCAAACATACAGGAACTGTATTTATCCATTCCGAGAAGACTGCAAGCTGTTTTGGATGCCAACGGGTTTCCTACACCATATTAAGCAAAGAAACATGTTTTTTTAAAGGTGTTTCCATATTTTTGTCCAACCAGTGTATTTTTAGCTCACTGCTTTCTACTCTTAATGGAAGTACAATAACTGCGATGTGAAGCACAAATAAAACAAAATGTTTACTTTTTTGTACGCACACAGCTCTTTTTTTTGCAAGGGTCGGTAACATTCCTTAGAAAACCGTGAAAAAACAAATCGTGTAAAAATACATGCGACATATGGTAAATTTGGGGATATGTTCCACAATTTTAAAAAGTCGTGTAAGATGAAAAAACTCTAAATGCACTCTTTTGATAAAAACATCGAAGCACCACGAAGAACGGTCATGCATTATTATTTATAAGTTGTTATAAAATTAATTTTGACAGCACGTGAGAATTCCTAATAAACAGTCATTATTTGTAAGTCTTATGTGAAATTTTAAATTTTAAATTTTAATTATCTTTAATATGTGAAAAAACTGTATTAACATCAAGTGTCATCCACTACAAGTTTTAAAAAAATGTATTGGAACTTGAGTGGATCAATAAAAAGTATTTTATTAACAATTGGAAATTTGAACAAGATATAGCGAGAGTGTGAGCTGAAAGTAGAAATTTAATAATACTTCCTGAGGCTTAATAAACCTGTCACTCCAAAGCATCTACTTGAACATAAAGCGCTGACTTCAAACATATTTATCTATGACTTTATATGATGACAAATATCAAAGTTAAAAGCAAATGAAGAGTATTTTTCCCCATCGCAAACTTTATGAATGGGAGTGTAAAGTAATAAAGCTTTGTCGTCTGCGATTCACTTCCCTGTTTTCTGGAGTAGCAATTCTCATTCTCTTCAAGACATCCCCTTTGCGTTCAAGACATTCCCTCTCATTCCCTTTGCATTCACAACTGGCTAAATGTTTGATAGAAGAGGTTTTATTTTCATATATTCATAGCCTTGTATTTCGAAATTTAATGAATTCTAACTACAGAGGCTGTTCTCACATTTTTAGACGATGTATATTGTATTCACAAAACTAAATTACATGAAATTCTTGTGTTTTAAAGGTTCTATTTGACATCCCTTATTCTGAACTAGCTTTCGACGCCGCAATTTCCCGGATAATAATGTCTTTCGAAGTGTCAGAAGAGGTATTCTATCCCATTCCTTCCGAACGCCTTTCCAGAATCCTGTTAGGGTTTTGGGACAACATTTGGATAATGCAGTTTTTAAAATCCAGAAAGCACAAAACTCCATAGGTGACACATCGGGAGATTTAGTAGGGATATCAGTGTAGGGTAGGGCCTTGTTACCATTTTTTTGTTCCATTTCTTTTAGGATATTTACAGTGGATTTTGATGTGTGACTGCTAGCTTTGTCCCGATGGAGTCTCGCAGATGGATGGCACTGTGGGTTAAGCGATGGTATTTCATTCAGAAAAATGGGCGATAAAATATGTTCCTGATAGTATTTGGAGTTAATCTTGACATTTTTTTGTACTCTCTTTATTTTTAACTCGCCATTATAAGAAAAACTAGCAACAATCATGAATCCCTTAAAAAAACTTTCTTTCGATTCTTTGAACAATGTACTTAAATTTTTTTCTCCTTTATGATAATAGATGGCTCTTTTTTTGTTACAATCATTTAAATACACCCATGCTTAATCTATTGTGACAAATGTTTTCCATTTTTCTTTGGATAATTGTTTCTCATATAGAATTCTGCAGCGTGTCCCGCGTCGAGCGATATGCTTCGGAAGAAGACGATGCACATTGCGTTTTTTCGCTTTCTTAAGATTTAAATCAACGTTTATCATTTTGTTTACAGTGGCCATCGAGCATTTTAATGATTTTGCAACTGTCCTTCGACTAAGGGGATTTTCTTTTAACATTAGACAACGTACCTTTGCAATAGTCGAAGATGTCCGTTTTTTCCTCGGATACTTGTTTGGAATTTTTTTTCCCCTTGAGGCTCAAACTGACGTTGTTTTCCTTTCTTGTCGATGATATTTCCTATCGACGCTTTAGATATCACAAAACCGTGACTCTCACATCGTTTTTGGATAACGGAGTATGCCTATTTCTCTTCGGAAAGAGCGTAAATGTAGCCTTCGAACCACTGCTTTGTTAAATTCGCCATTTTGAATAAAAACAAAACTTTCCAGCCACAAACGATAATTTTGACTTTTAAAAACATTGTACAATTGCAATTACTTCTTTTGCAGCAAACAAATTTTTATTACCGCTTACCAAAATCGTCTACAAAATGTGCGAACAGCCTCTGTATTGACGTAAAACAAGACACTTGAGAATCCTCTCCTTTCAGTTTGAATATTATCAAAATGTATACTGTATTTTAACATAATATTGTTGTAAATGTTTCATAGAATTTCATGAATTAACAATATATGTATTAAAATCCATGGAGCTTTGCGCCTATTCACCCTCGAAATCCATATTTCCAAACAGAAGGTTCCTGTTTTGCCTAATTTTAAGTTTTTTTTTTTTTGGCATACTCTTGTCTCTTGATTTTCACTGAAGAATCAGTAGCGTAATGATATTGTGCTTCGTTCATTTTTTTAACCTTTAATTTTTTACGGCTTTAGATTTTAAATTAAAGGGAAATGTTATTTTATTAGCGCGATATTGGTATTTGCTTCATTAAAGCATTCGGGATTACTCTGTAGTTAATTCCAGGATTTCCTTTTCATTGCACATTTATAAATATTTACTCTATTAATTTTATGGTCATATATTTTCATAACCTGTCAACTATATCTGTGCATAAGAAAATCTTACATTGCTTCCTGTTCGAATTTATAGGCAAATATAAATCATTATTTATAAATATACTAGCTTTTACCCGCGGTTTCGCTCGCGTTGATGTTCTTAAATAAGTTTCAACTCCGCGTGAATTTTAAAAATACACTCCGCGTAAAATTTCAGTATATACTGCCCTTCTTCAACACCTATACGCCGCGTATATTTTGTATTTATGCGGAGTATATCGCCAGAAAATCTAGTAAAACTGCTACATACAGTGTCTCACAAAAGTGATGGGACACTTGTGCTTTACAAAAGGAAACTGTGGTAAAATAAATTTAAAAAACAAGTAAAACTTTTTTGTGGGTGTGTTTCATACCTAAATTTAGTAACAATTATTACATAACATACATTTTCTCAAAATATTAAAATATTAATTTAATAAAAATACAATTGTTTAAAACGGAGCAAAACATGGCTCACATAAGTGATGGGATCCTTAATTTTCCATCAAATATTTATCCAACAATTTTACTTTTTAAAAGGTTTTAATATTTTGTTGGATTTCCTTTTACTTTTAAAACATGATTTAATCTTCTTGGGATGCATTCGACTAATGTTTTTGTCATTTCTGGAGTGATTTTACCCCATTCGTCTTGAAGCACCGATTTTAATTGTTGTTTTGAAGAAATGGTGTGTTTGCAAATTATTGATTCCAATTCTTGCCAAATATTCGCTATGGGATTTAAGCCTGGAGATTGTGGTGGTGTTTTTATTATTTCAGGATAGGTATACAGCAGCCAGTCTAACGTTCAAAGCAGTATGCTTGGGGTCATTGTCCTGGTAGAATTTAAAATCGTTACGAAGGTTCAATTTTCGTGCTGAAGATTTCAAATTTTGATTTAATATGCCAATATACTTGTACTGATCCATTTACTGTCAATAAAAACAAGATTACCAACTCCAGCGGACGACATACACCCCCATACCATAACTCCTCCTCCACCATGTTTTACTGTTGGCACCAAGTTCTGTTTGTGACATTCTTCCCTGGGTTTTTCTCCACACCAAGATTCTACCGTCAGAACCAAATATATTAAATTTACTCCCATCAGCAAATATAACTTCATTCCAGTAATCAGAATTCTTATTTATGTTGGATTTTGCGAAAGCCAGTCTGAGGTTTCTATTCTTTTCACTTACGAAGAATTTTTTCCTGGCTGCTCTACCGTGATATCCAGTAGATCGAATTACTCTTCTAATAGTCTCAGGATTAACAATTACTCCATATAATGCTTGTAAATCAGCAGCAACTTTAGGAGCACTCATTCTTGGATTTGTTTTAGTATTTCGAACGATAATTCGCTTTATTCCATTGGATAGCTTTTATCCTGAATCATATGATTCTTTTTATATCGTTTAATGATATTGAAAACTGTTGAATGACTCAAGTTAACTATTTCAGCAGTTTCTCTAATAGAGTTTCCACGTTCAATATGCAAATTAGTAACTAATTTTCGAATTTCGGGCAAAGTTTCTTTTCGTGTAGCATTCATGGCTGCACTGAGCATTCATGGCACACACAAAAATTTCAAAACAAACTGGAGAGAAATAATGCAAATGATTTTATAAATTATTGCCAATTGCTTTTAGGTAAAAATAAAAACCCAAAAAAATATTTTTATTGCTTACTTCAGACGATTTTGGTTGCATAGTCTAATTAATGGTGTCCCATCACTTAAGTGAACCATTTTTTGCTCCTTTCTAAACAATTGTAATTAAATTAATATTTTGAGAAAATGTATGTTATGTAATAATTGTTACTAAAATTAAGTATGAAGCACACCCACAAAAAATTTTTACATGTTGTTTAATTTATTTTATTATAGTTTCCTTTTGTAAAGCACAAATATCCCATCACTTTTATGAGACACTGTATATTCCCTAATGACTGAAAAATGTTTGTGAAAGAAGAGCCAAAAGCCGGAAATCCTGATGGATTTTAAATAATAAATTAAATTCTACAAATAAAACTTAATAAACGCTTAATTAATAAATATTACGCTTTCACGCCTTAATTATTTAACCGATCATCACGAAATTTTCAAGAAATATTTTTTATATATTAGAAAAGGTTAAAAATGTTTGCGTGGTTTAAACCACGCACCTGCGCGCGCAGACAAACTTTTACATCGTTTAACTTATCGTTATGAAACTTTCAACATTTAATGTTTATACCACGACAATCATTGTTATATTAAAACATAGCCTCATCAATTAAAAGAAAAACATTTCTTTTACTCATCCAAGATACAAAGCAATCCAGAAAACAAAAGACAAAACTTACTTACTTAACTAGGTAGGGTGATGATGAATCGAAATCAATGCTGATGCATAGGAAATAAAAACTCGAAGAAGTTGAAGTACAGCTTGAGTATAGGATCACATTGGCGATCTTCAGCTTGGCGCACTTTTTAGACGGTATTTTTCTGGTAACCCAGGAATTCTAGAATACTTCTTTTCGGCAACCCTGTTTGTATCTTTACTAAATCTTCCAAGGAGCAAAATATTGATGTATTCAACAAATTTCTAGAAATTGTAAGGGACATAAATTGGGCAGAGTATAGGATTTCTTTGTAAATTTACCATGATTTTGTAAACTTTACTCAATTTCCAGCATTTCTTTATTTTTAATGTAAACATGTATTCTGAACTCCTGTTTTCAGTTTTACAACTTAAAACTTGCATTTTCAATATTACTGCTTAAAATATGCCTCCATGTACTTGTGTATTTTCAAACTGTTTTTCCTTTTTAATTTAAACATGCATTTTTAACTCCTATTTTCATGTTTTTAATTTAAACATGTATTCTGAACTTTTATTTTCAATTTTACAGCTTAAAATTTGCATTTTCAGTATGACTGCTAAAAATATGCCTCCACTTATTTATTTATTTTCAGTTTTACTGTTTAAATATATATTCTAAATTTGTATGTAAAATTTTTCTTGTTAAAATGTGCATTCTAACTTCTATTTTCAATTTTAACTCCTTTCTTAAGGCTAAACTTGTATTTTCAATGTTACTATTTAAAATATGACCTCCCCTATTTTCAAATTTGCTGTTTAAACATATATTCTAAAACCTTTTCTGGTTAAAACGTGCTTTGTAACTTGTGTTTTCAATTTTAACTGCTTTTCCATGGCTTGGCGACATTTTCCGATCGCAAGCCAAACCCTCGCCAATGGGGTCCTATACTCAAGCTGTTCCGAAGTTGATTGATCTTATTATGTTATATCTACACTACAGCATAATACAGTTATACTAAATATATACAATATAACAATTTCCGGAACATATTACTATCCGCTAAAGTTTTATCACATCTTAATCCGCTAACGTCACGAGATCCAATCCGGGAAAAACCCCTTTTTTCCTTAGTTTGATAACAGCCAACGCCATCTGTACCTCGCACATCAAATGAAGAGGAGATTTATTTTTAACGTTTGTAAAATACTAATCAGTTTCACAACACTCCCACCTTTTTGATTTTCAGAAACAAAATCAAAAATCAAATAATGGTATCCTACACTTCTAGAGAACACACTTCTAGAGGATACAGTTTACGCACGTCCATCTCTGCTTCTTGGACACGAGCGATTGGCCAGTTCACACTTTTAAGGTTCTCGCAACGATGTCTCCAACTTTTAATTCACAGTCCTTTTGTCCATTATATAATTTACAATATAAATTATCCTAATATTTAAAAAAATTCTAGAAGACGTTTAAGTTTTCATAGTTAACTTTCAAAATAAAACAAAATGCTTTACAAAATACTAGTTTCGATTTCAAACTTAATTATACTTTAATACATCAAAAACCATCTATAACACTTAAAATACTTTTTTTTAAAGTTTATTTCTTAAAATCCTATCGCGGGAAGCCAATTTATGTTTTCACTAAAACAAAATAAAAATATTTCTTTCACTCATCCAAGATACACAGCAATCCAGAAAACAAAAGACAAAACTTAACTGCTTACCTGGGGTAGTGTGATGATGAATCGAAATCAATGCTGATGCATGGGAAATAAAAACTCGAAGAAGTTGATTCATCTTATTATATTATATCTACACTACAACATAATACAGTTATACTAAAATATGTACAATATAACAATTTCCGGAACATATTACTGTCCCCTAAGGTTTTATAACATCTCAATCCACTCACGTCACGAGGTCCAATCCGGGGTTTCTAGTTTGATGACAGCCAGCGCCATCTGTACCTCGCACATCAAATGAAGAGGAGATTTATTTGTAAGATACTAATCAATTTCACAACAATCATTTTAAGCTATAAAACCTATTATATAGTTCAAGTTTCAACAGATAAGTTACATTTTATAGCCTATAACCTTTTCTAATATATCAAAAATATTTCTTGAAAATTTCATGATGATCGGTTAAGTAATTAAGGCGTGAAAACGTAACAAACAAACTCACATTAATTTAGAAGTCAAAACAACAAAAATCAGCGTTATATTTTCAAATTTTCACAGGACTAGTTTCGATGGTTTTACCGAACCATCATCCTAAGCTGCAAAAGCGCAAATGAACGAGATAAGATGATATAATGATTAGTGATATAATGATTTCCTTCTTTCCATCGATTAGCTATAAAGTTGCACGTATTTTATAGAATTTCATTAACTTTTGGGTCGTTTATTCTCCCATCAACAAAATTCCGAGTTCCATACTCAAGGACCCCATTCCGGATATGAATTCCTGGGGTATGTTTACAGGATTCCTTGCCAGTGTGGCTTAATTTACATTGGCCAAACTAAGAGAGCCTTAAAATTTCGCGTTAAGGAACATGAGGCATATGTTAGAAAAAAAAGAAACACAGAAGTTTTCTGTTGCCCAACATTGTTGGTTAGGAAATCACACTTTCAATTTTTCTGCTGCCAAAATTATTCAAAAAAACATCTTACATTGGTGAACTGGATTTTCTAAAGGCATTTCACATTAAAAAAATCTTTCTATTCTAGTTAAAAACCCTAATTCCAATCAATCTTTACCTTCAGCCTTCAAAGAAATTATGTTTTAGTTCAGGTTTCATCAACAGATGGCGCCGGTAGCTCGTCTCCTGTCCATGCTTTTTTTTATCTTATCTTAATTAATCATTATATTTTATCTCGTTCATTTGCGCTTTTGCAGCTGAGGATGATGGTTCGGTGAAACCATCGAAACTAGTCCTGTGAAAATTTGAAAATATAACGCTGATTTTTTTATTTGACTTCTAAATTAATATTTTTCGGCGTGTTATTGTATCTTAAAGAAACTCACATTCGCATTTATAATATTAGTTAGGATACCACGCAGATTTAGCATTTCAAAGACAGTGTAAAACTTAAAATCTAATATTTTTAGTTTAAGCATATAAGTTTAGTATTCATTTTTGTTTTTCAAAAACATGATTCATTTTCAATTGTACTTTTATGCCAGTAGCATTTTGCTACAGCTTGGATCTGACAATCTGATACTAAACAGCTTCTGCCTGCAGTTGTAATACCCCCCATAAAGGAAGGGTGTATTTCCAGCAGTTGACAATTTCTCTCTTGGATCGTACAGAAGAATCCTTATGATAACAAAATGTATTTTTTTCTTCCAGAGTGTTCAGTAACTGAAAAATTTTAATTTTAAACCAATATAATTTTTTGTACAAACGTAATCTCATCTCCAAACTTCAAATTAATTTACTTTTTAGTAATGATATTAAAACATTCGGTGAAAATGCGCTTTAGCCCACTGCTTGGCGATGTTTTGAAACTCGCCAATTCGGCGCGTTTCTGCGAAACGTCTTTGCAATTAATTGCAACCTTCCCGACACGCTCCGCGAAAACCTATTGTAAACAAAACATAGAATTCTAAACCATAAATTAGTATGGAAACTATTGCCACAAAAATATAATAAAATAATATGCAAAACGAACATTACGATCATTAAAATATTTGTCAGTTACCTTTAAATTAATTATTTACATTTTATGTTGTAATACTTACACATTTTATGCCGTTACATAACCTTTCCGACACGCTCCGCGAAAACGTAACCAAAATGGCATCCCAGAAAGAAGGAATTTTTTTTAAAAGGGCATTAAAATTACAAACGATACCATGTACACACCGTTCCGTTTTAACTTAAAAAAAAATTCTGAGAATTGCACAATGTAGGCAACGTACACAAATAAACAAAATAAGCTAGAATAACGAAAATAAATTACAAGAAAATGCCATGTGCACAGCGTTCCTTTTAAACTTAAAAAAAACTTCAGCGAATTGCACAATGTAGGCAACGTGCACAAATCAACAAAATAAGCTAAAATAACGAAAATAAATTACAAGAAAATGCCATGTGCACAGCGTTCCGTTTTAACTTAAAAAAAACATCAGCGAATTGCACAATGTAGGCAATGTGCACAAATCAACAAAATAAAATAAATTGCAAACGATACCAGCGTTCTGTTCTTCAGCTGAGCCAAATTATTTCAATAAAAGGCAACAAAATATAAAAATTAAGCAACTTGCACTTCCAATAAAGTAATAAATGTACATGTACATTCACTCACCTCTCTCAGCATCACAGCTAAATCCATACCGACTCGGTATTTAGCGAAATATAAGGTACGAAAATAGCAAACACTCAACACAAAAACACCGCATTCAAAGAATACAACGACAACTGAAATAACTACTTAAATTAACACGTAAGAATTTCGAATAAACCGCTGCGTCATCTCACATTACCAATAAAACCGTTCTTTATAAAATAGGAAATACGCATGCGCGAAAACTACATCTTTCCGTAGCTTCAAAATACCCAGTCAGCCATGTTCGCGGCTATACGGAGTTACCCATGTTGGCGCGTTTATTGCTCATTCAAAAACAATCGCCGCCAAGCAGTGGGCTAAAGCGCATTTGGGCCAAACATTCTTTCCACAAGTGTCGTTTCTTAGTTATCACAGCGAATCAAGATTATAAAACAAGATTTAAGTAATTTTTTATGTCTGAATCCAAAGATTACGAAGGTCACCAAAATGTCAAGCTACTTAGAAGAAAGGGAATAATTTCAATTATTGTTTACAATAAGCCTAGCAATAATTACCTATGAATCGGTATTTTACCGCAGTTAGTAGATAAAGTTAAGTAACTTAACATTTTCATAATGAGCATCTAGAATTCAGAGAAGAAACGATAGCACATCTCATATTTTATTTCACCTTAAATAAAAATAAAAATAAAAATAAAAATACTTTTCTTCGTTGGAAAAGATGAAGTAATGGTGTAGAGACATTAGGTTATTTCGAAGCAGGAGACATGAAAAATGAGCAACGCCTTCGCCAGGAATCGAACCACGGACCTCTCGGTTACGCGTCGAGCATGCAGACCACTGCACCACGAAGGCATGCGAAGAAGGTGGGAGAAATACCTTAAATACTTCCCCTTTTAAAGGGCGACTGGGGTTTTGGGGACCCAATCGCCAAATCCCGCTGGTGGAGAATCATCATCTACCACCTTTTTAGTTCGGGCGCCAGTTGTAGAGACATTAGTTTTTTAGAAGCAGGAGAGGTGAAAAATAAGCAATGCCTTCGCCGGGAATCGAACCACGGACCTCTCGGTTACGCGTCGAGCATGCAGACCACTACCACGAAGGCATGCGAAGAAGGCGGGAGGAATACCTTATAATGGTAGTAATCGTATTATTTACAAGAATAAAAGAGCATAATTTGTTAATTTCTAAGACAGTAAAAATACAATTATCTGCCTTAACTAGCGCCACACACTATACGGATAATCGGATTATCTTATTGTCTACAGGCTTACGTGTTTACAATAAGACAAGTTGAAAAAAAATTGTATTTTCATTTACCTTGCTTTTCAACAAAAATTGTGCGACCTTCTTTCCAGAAAACTTAATGTCGGAATTACATTTTATTTGTTTAATCATATAAGAACAGCTAACACTTACTGGGAAAGTGAAAACTATTATGTACACCATCAGGAAGTAACTAGCTGCTTTTATTCGGCATACTTATAGTACGATATAAATTACTTCCTCAAAGAAGAAATATACATTACGACGATGTTTAATAATGATTTTAACAGAAAATGTAACCTTGTTATGTTTACAAAATGATTCGTAGAGCAAAGAATGAAATTCAAATTTGCATATGATGGGCAAATGCTTTTCTATTAACTGAGGTATGTTTCCATACACTACATATTTGCCAAATGTCTTTTAAAAATTTTCTTTTACAAAACTGTCAAAAAATTGCCTTTTACGGAAAAAAAATAATGCGATGTATACTGCGCAAAAAAAAAAAAAAAAAAAACGTGACAGTTCTATATCTCCCGTTCTACTGGGCCGATTGACGAAATTCAAATTGCGTTTTTCATAACTCGAAAGGTTAGCTTAGGATATGTATTAGAATTACATATAGCATTGTTCAAATATAGGTATTTTGACACAAAATCCGACTTTTTCTGTAATGACATGCTAGTTTTTTTTTCATATTTCGATTCTACGACTCAAATGATGCCAAACTCCCAAGTTTTATAAAAATCGCAGGAGTCTTTTTTTAAAAAATTAGCTCTCAAAATTTTGTCTCCTTAATGTTAATTCAATTTGGTATGTATTTATTAATATCTCTTTTTTTATGAAACTTATTTGGTTTCTTCTTACACAGTTCGAAACTTAGATTTATTCTAAATAAAATTCACCCATTTTTTTATGGTTTAGTTTTAAAATTTGTATTTTTAAATAACTTTTATAAATGTTTCGAGAAAATTTTAAGTTATAATCTATAACATTTTTACCATCATCTTAAAGTCGATAAATTTCTAAGCACACCTGCAAAAATTTAGAGCTTTTTATGCAAAATTTACGGAGATATACGTGAATTTATATATTGGCGCGTTTTGAAATTTGGCATATTTGTTAAAAGCGATAATAACGAAAATGGGGTTTATGCGCTTCGTTAAAATTATTTGAAAATAGGAACGATGTGACTTTTCTTCCGCTCCTGCACAATGGAAGGGAAAGGAAAATAGGTTAGCATATATTAAGAACAGGAGATATAGAGCTGTCCCATTTTCTTCCGCAGTGTACAGACAAACCGTACAAATACTTTAACTTTTTAAAAAATATAATATACTGTAGTATCTTTTTGAGCTACTTAAATTAACACAGATATTCAAAATATATAAATTAACTAATGACAAACTTGTTACGAATTGAGTTTGAGAAATGAATTAGAGACAAAAATAATCAGAGTTCAAAACGGTTGGAGATTTGCTGCATACTAATTAATTGCTACAGAAATTGATTCTTTTTTGTGATTTCTTTTTCACTTTCTTTCCAGGCAGCTACTAACAGCTGTGACATTTTCTACTGGATCTCATGCCATACAGCTAAGGTATGTATTATTTTCTTGTTAACATTTTACGAACTGTGCATTTTAAAATGTTATTTTAAACTGAGAATTTTGAGTTCACAAATTCTCTCAAATTTCCTTTTCTGTCTGTCAGATTTTGAAATGAATCGAGTGCATAAAATGAAAACAGTATTATTAAACGACTTTACTTAATATGGAGCACTTAAAGAAATATTTTCAGCGATTTTTAGCAAACGTAAAGTTTAAACTGATTTTTTTTAATTCTCTTGCTAATCAATAAATCAGTAGTCTCGAACTGGTAGCCCATGGTCCGCCTGCGTCCTCCGCAGCAATTTTATGCGGCCTGCGAATACATTTCCCGTAAATTCATTAGTATTATTATGACAAGAAATAGAAAAAAGTTTAAGCTGGTTAAGATAAGGTAATAATAATTTTATGGTTTGGATAATATGATAATTTTACATTATTTTCATTACTGAAAACGAACGTGAGTAACGCTTATAAAATCTAGAAATGGAGCTAATTAATTTAAACTGGGGTATAGATATTTTAAGATACTATAAGGTATTTCTTCCGGCTTCTTGGCAAGCCTTCGTGGTATAATGACCAGCACACTCGGCGCGCATTCGAGAGGTCCGAGGTTCGAGTTCTGGCCAGGGCATTGCTAATTTTTCACATCTCCTGCATCAAAAATATCTAATAAATCTATAGTGGGGCCCGAACTAAAAAGGGTGGTGGATGATGATTCTTCACCACTAGGGTTTGGCGAATGGATCCCCTAATCCCAAGTGGCCCTTTGAAAGGGGGAGTATATAAGGTAATTCTCCCGCCTTCTTAGCATGACTTTGTGGTGTAATTGGAAGCATACTCGACGCATATTCGAGATCGAGTCCCAACGAGGGCACTGCTCATTTTTCACATTTCCTGCTTTACAAAAATACCTAATGTCTCTACAATACGTATTTGGCTAATTATTATTAATAATTCTCAAAAGGTCATCTTCAGCGAATTTTTTCAATAACAATAATCGCTTTATTTGGAGTGCATTTACATGTAAACAGTTTTTTCGTAGTTAAAAATTAATGAGCCAGAGCAAAATAAGCTGTAAATTAAAATTTTTCTTTGAATCATTTTTATATATATGTTTTGACAAATATATAGCAATTCCTTTTTTTTTTAAATTCAGTCAGCAACTTTTGTTTTGTATAAAAAAAGGAAATAGTCTGCCATTAAATTAACTGTAAAGAAATTAGTTTTCGTTTATGAACATAAAAAATTACGTTTACTCAAATTGTACTATTTGTCAATATTTGATTACGTTTTTATTGTTTAATTTCCAAACATATGTCAAAAATTATCTAAATCGAAATAAATGTGTATGCATTTTCGAGTTGGGGGAGGGGGGAGTGATGGCAAGAATAGGAAGAAGAGTAGATGGAGCGAAGAAGGTTGAGAACCATTGCTGTAAGCTATGCAGATATTATGAAAATTTATTGATATTACATCTAGATAGTTCTTGCTATGAAATAAATATTTTCACGAATTTGTACATAGATAGATGATTTCAGTGTAATTATATGAATAATTGGTTGTATTTTTCTGTGTAACGTAACGCGAAAAAAAAATTTAAATAGAAAAGCTATGCCAAAAAAGCAAGAATACAGGGGTATGTATGTTTAGCATTGACTAAATAGGTTTCTCGGTAATTTGGAGAGAAATCGCCAAAAGTCGCCAAACTTGGTGACCATTTGGCGACATTTTGGAACTGTTCCCGCGTCACTGAAATAAATATTGTAATTGAATAAATGTAATTGATCACTGTATTAGCTGTAACCGTAATTGGACCCTCATATTCATTTTCAGTAATTTCGAGAAGCAGAAAGTACTAGCAATATATCGGAGGCCGGGTGAAGACTATACATGGCCTGACGGAGAGTACTTTTCCTCAGTTGTTGTCGTTATCTGTTAGCTCAGCGTGAGTTCCGAGTATAGCTCCGCTCTTTAGCTGTGTTTTGCATTTCGTTGGGTTTAACGTTCATAGTAGTTTGAACTGTAACTACTGATTGTACTGTGTGATTGGTTTTATGTAAAGTTCTAAATCCCTGAAGTGTTTACTTTGATAAAATAAATTTTATCAGCTTATCATCGGAGCTGTGTGCTCTCAATCTATTGCGAACCCGTAGACACGCAACAATATGATGCTCAGTGTTAACAGTGCTAGGTAAAAGTTGGTGACTTTTAAACTATGGGGATTGTATACGCAACAATATGACGCCCAGTGTTAACAGTGGTAGGTAAAAGTTGACTTTTGAACTATGCGGATTATATACGCAACAATATGATGCTCAGTGTTAACAGTGCTAGGTAAAAGTTAGTGACTTATAAACTATGGGGATTGTATACGTGTTAATTTTTGAGGATTGCGATTTTTTCGAATTAAAAGCATTTTTAAAGTGTATAAGATACTTCTCCCAACT
The DNA here is from genome assembly GCA_000611955.2 of Stegodyphus mimosarum. Taxonomy (NCBI): domain Eukaryota; kingdom Metazoa; phylum Arthropoda; class Arachnida; order Araneae; family Eresidae; genus Stegodyphus; species Stegodyphus mimosarum. Next base: position 361,401 of record KK112594.1, read on the forward strand.
TTTTGGCATGCCTTCGTGATGTAGTGGTCAGCATGCTCGACGCGTATTCGAGAGGTCTGTGGTTCGAGTCCCGGCGAGGGCACTGCTCATTTTTCACATAAAATAAATGTGACACCTGCTTCCAAATAAAACCTAATGTCTCTACAATGGCGCCCGAACTAAAAAAGATGGTGGATGATGATTCTCCACCACCAAGATTTGGCGATTGGGTCCCCAAAACCCCAGTCGCGCTTTAAAAGGGGGAGTATATAAGGTATTTCTCCCACTTTCTTGACATGCCTTCGTGGTGTAGTGATCAGCCCGCTCGACGCGTATTCGAGAAACCCGTGGTTCATGTCCCGGCGAGGGCATTGCTCATTTTTCACATCTCCTGCTTCCAAATAAAACCTAATGTCTCTATAAGTGTTACATTTGTAACTCTCGTAAAACAAGCTTGCACAAATGCCTTGAATTTTTAATGCAGTTTATCACTATTTTTTTTGTCAGAAGCTTATTCTAAGACTTTCAGGTCCTTGATTAAGACACAGTCGCTATAAGCTCACCAAAATACATTCTTGCATCTCGTCCAAAAGAAAGATTAAAGTGTATAATACCTGTTAAAATGTTTATTTTGAAAAGTTAGATTTCAGGACATGAATTACTATTTATAGATCGCTTTGGCCGGCTTCCCTGTGTCAAGGAATCGAAATCCGAATCCGAGGTTAATCCGAATTTTGCAGTAACTCAATAAGTTAAGTCAACATTATGAACTGAAGAGCGTTATAGTGAAAATTTATATCTATTCATTGCGTATTGATAAAATTTGAAATAAGTAAAACTTCAATGTACAAATCTCGGCACACTGTTTTTTTTAAATAAAAGATACGTCATTCTAACATTAGATAGAAAACAAAACTAATTAAAAAGCAAAATGAATTTCCAATATTGTTCAAACAATAATACACAAATTTCCAACAATCTTATTTTCTGAAAAGCTCTAAACTCGTTTTGAAGGTACTTGAAAATATTCTGTAAATTCTGTTCAATTACTACCGTAATAATTAAGTATAAATTATTTAAGTAAATTGCAAAACGAATAAAAGCCAAGAAAGGCATTAATTTGGGGGAAAACAGAATTCAAAAGAACGAAAATCGGTTTCAAGTTTTTTCGTTCAATTCTGAACTCAGTATGCTGAGGAAATAAAAAATGGAACAGTTCTGTATCTCTCGTTCTACTCGGCCGATTGACGAAATTCAAATTGCGCTTTTTATCTCTCGAAAGCGGGGCTTAGGATATATATTAGATTTATATATAGCATTATTCTAATATAGGTATTTTGACACAAAATCGGACTTTTTCTTAAATAACATACCAATTTTTTTCCACATTTCGATTCGACGACTCAAATTATGCCCCAATATTAAATTTTTTAAAATTTGGTCCGAAATTTACGGAGAAATTCAAAAATTTAACTTGGTGAATTGGTGAATTTTTTTCAGTTTGATCCACGAATAATTCACTTGGCGAACTTCTTAATATGTAGCAACCTATTTTCCTTCCCTTCCAGTGTGCAGGGGAGGGAAAAAAGTCACATCGTTCCTGATTTCAAATAATTTTAGCAAAATGCGTAAACCACATTTTCGTTATTATGGCTTTCAACAAATATGCCAAATTTCAAAATGTGCCAATATATAAATTCACGTATATCTTCAGAAATTTTGAATAAAATGTTCTAGTTTTTTGCAGGTATGTTTAGATATACACCTATTTTAAAATGATTGTAAAAATTACATAGGTTATAATTCAAGAATTTTTTGAAAAATTTATAAAATTATTTAAAAATACAAATTTGAAAAATAAATCATAAAAAATGCGAGAATTTCGTTTAGAATGAACCTAAATTTCGAACTGTATAAGAAGAAATCAAATAAGTTTCATAAAAAAATTATTAATAAATACATACCAAATTGAATTAACATTTGAGGAGATAAAATTTTGAGAGCTAATTTTTTAAAAACTACTCGTGCGATTTTTACAAAACTTGGCAGTTTGGCATCATTTGTGTCGTAGAATCAAATTATGGAAACAATCGGCATGTCGTTTCAGAAAACGTCCGGTTTTGTGTCAAAATACCTGTATTCGAACAATGCTGTATATAAATCTAATATATATCCTAAGTCGCGCTTTCGAGACATGAAAAACGCATTTTGCATTTTGTGAATGGGCCCATTAGAATAGGAGATATAGAACTCTTTTTTTTCCGCAGTGTATGTATTATAACTACGCATACAATAAATCTGTAATACATAGAAAACATTTTTACATTAAATTATCGACTCGGAAACATTCAGGAAGATATAAGCAAAAGTTCTCTCTCTAGATTAACAGATAAACAAATTTACGTGACATGGACCATTTTGTTTCTCAATGAGAATTTGACAAAAAATCGAGTGCAAACTGGAATGACGTGGTCAGAACTAATAATTAATTAAGCAATATACGAGGAAGCAAATTGGATACGACGCTCGTTTTTTTTATTTAGTATTAATTAATGAATATCTTGAATATCAGTCTGAAACGACTACGAAATACGATGCCTACATTTAGAATTAATCATCTTAATTGGAAAATTAATATATGCATACCAGTTGATTAAAACGTAAAGACATTTGTTTAGCACTTAAACATTAAAACAGTTTTTTTATTATCTTTTTTTTCTTCAGAAGTAAATTACAGCAAACATTAGCTTTTATCGAATACATAAAATAATTATGCACGTATACGCATATTTGAAGGAGTAATTAACAATTGCTGTAGTTGAGGAATTCATGGTATTTACATGATATTTAAATAAAGAAAACTGGATTTAATTTTGGTATTTGACTGAATTCTGATATCAAAATCAGCAGAGAATTTTAGGGTTATTTAATTACCGCATACCAGCAGGCTTTCAGCAGTCATTTCCATAAAATCTACCTTTCGTATAATGGCATTTTTGATGATTCATTACGATATTTAATCAATGGAAATGCTGTTCTTAAAATACACAAAACGACATTCATATATTTGTTTGTTCTATCTGAGATAAAAATACTTTTAGAATTCTTCGGAGATATTTTATACTCAAGATGCTTTAAATATATATGTTATAATATATATGTATAATATATATGCTATAATATATATGTAGGATCGGTACTTACTATCTAGGAGTTAGATGTCTGTAAATTTACTTCAGAGATGGTTGTCTAGGGGCTTTCAATAATTAATCCGATTTATGGAAAACTCGAAAATTTAATGGAAACATGAAGAATTACTACAAAGTGATTACATTCACAGAAGGAATTAGATGAGATTATTTACAGATGAATACAAATCAGCGTCTTTTACATTCAAACATCTTTGAGTCGTGTTACCGTCTTAATGGCGGAATCGTCTGCGTTCTCTCGGCAGGCATGGAAAATTATTTGTTTTCACAGCTTGTCACATTATCTTGATTATTATCGGCGATGTCATCCCATACATATTTTAATTGATGATAAAGTGATCTTCGCAATTGTGCATTGTCTTAGCTAATGGAGTATTTCAGAGCAAATATAAGTAAGTATTTTTCACAGAGCGTAATATTATTGCTAAATAACTTGGTAATGTGTAACTAAGGTTTTCTTGCAATATACAGATGAGCCATGAGCGGACCATGAGATTTTGATTTATTTAAAAACAAGTAATATAAAAAAAATAAAGTCAATTCCTACTTGGGTCAACAAAGAGAAATTTTATTTTATTTTTTTTTATTAACATTATTAACATTTTTTTCGTTTCTAATTTATGAAGGTGATGGTGGTCTATAATTCATCATTCTATCCATCTCTTGTAATGCTACATTATTGCACTGCAATAGATGGATAGGAACCTTTCCAGTAAGTTTCGAGCAGGCCAGTTCTTCAATTAATATTCCATCTAATAATTTCATACGAATCATGGCGACATATGCTGGACCTGCTGCGAAGAGTTTTCGTAGGCAGCTTTTCTTGGCGCTTATGTTTTTCTTTATCAAATCGTCGTTTGCGTTGTGTTGTAGTTTCTTTCTGCATTCTCCGTTTGTGAAGCAATGGACATTTTAAAGGCTTATTTTTAAACATATATTATTATCACGTTAACACAGAAATATGGGGCGAATTTTCTCTACATTGTGGAACATTCCATCCGCTTCATCCAACTCTACAAAACTACAATTCTTTAATTCCATACACTTCAAAAATCTTTAGAACTCTGTCTTACTGTTGCCAATTATTTTTGTTAAATATTACACTCCCATTTATCACAGTCATGTACTATTATTTATAAGTTGTTATAAAATTAATTTTTACAGCATGTGAGAATTTCTAATATACGGTCATTACTTGTAAGTCTTATAATATCTGTACATATAATAAAACAAAGAGTCTGTGTGTGTCTTTCGTTCGTGTTGCGAGTAAGCTAATAGACCCAGGGCCACGAAATTTGGTACATAGGTGTATCTACACATGAGCCAGTGCACCTCGAAGGGATTTTTTCGAAATTCGAATTAGAATTTTTTTTATTTTATGTTTTGTGACCAAATCGCGTCATTTTGAGACATAATGGGCTACAGGAAAGAGAGATTTCACTCTATACATTTCATTTTTACATCGTCGTGAAGCGTAGACACTTAGCTATTTTATGAATTTAAAATAAATTTCGTATTTCAACAAATCGATTCAATACGAATTTATTTAGGAAGGTGAGCTTAACACCTTTTCGGCAGGATTTTTTCGGTCTCAGAACAGCCATTTTCAGTCTTGGTTTACTAAATATTTATTATATTCTCTCAACATTTGTATTTATTAAAGCCATGAGATAACCCAAAGAAAAAGGGCTGTTTCTTTTTAATCCTTGATTAAAATCTCAATCATGAAGAAGTATAGAGGAACTGTTATGAGTACTGTAACTGTATAGTTTATTAAAGTAGTTTAACAGTTTAACTTTGCGTCTGAAATTGAACGCTTGTATATCACATTCAAAGAAGGCTGTTTCAGCCAGGGAGCTTTTGTTGTTGAGCTAATTTCAGCAGGTCTGCACTCAACCGAATGTGCTCATGTTTAGCCAAATTGGTAAGAGAAGCACAGAAATAAATCTACAAACCATATTCCGAAATGGGTTTTATAAGTCCCATATATGTAGATTTGAAAGCAGATGAAACCTCCACCCCCACTCGGTACCAGATCTATACTTAACTCTTTCGCATCGATAGAGACCATAATCTAATCCACAAAAACGTCTGAAAAGCCCGCATATATGTATTTTTGTTGGGATTGATTTCTCTCCAGCGTGACAAGTCAAATGCTACCGCGTAATAACCTACTTAAGTAGTTAGTACAGTTTAAGTTACAAGTTTGAAGGAAAGCGATAGTTATTTCTTGGACGCTTTCACCACTGTGTGCAGTTTCCTCCTGGGATTAGATTGCAACTTCGGTCATCAATAGCTAAACATTGACTGTAAACAAAGGAAAAAGAAGGTGCATTAAAATATCAGAACTACTTTTAGTCGCTTCAAAAGAATAACTGGCGTGACATTTAACAACTCCCGAAAGCAATGAGTAATGCAGTAACGTGATAGGGGTTACTGTTTATAAAATGATTCAGGCGTTCCGGCGGCCTGCCAATGTCTGAAATGGTCGACGTTTTGGGCGACTTCGATATGAAAGAATTAACTATATTAAGTCTTTTCTTGCCCCTCAAAACTAGATTTTCAATGTGTTTAGTATTCAGCAACTCCGGATAAAGCAAATAGCTTAAATAGTTAGGATCTTTAAAATATGGCAAAGACTGATCAAGCATCACAGCATAGTACATGAAACTGATGTACTGACGGAAACATTACTGATATATATTTATAAGGTATTTCTCCCGCCTTCTTCGCATGCCTTCGTGGTGTAGTGGTCTGCATGCTCGACGCGTAACCGAGAGGTCCGTGGTTCGATTCCCGGCGAAGGCGTTGCTTATTTTTCACCTCTCCTGTTTCGAAATAACCTAATGTCTCTACAACTGGCGCCCGAACTAAAAAGGTGGTGGATGAAGATTCTCCACCACCGAGATTTGGCGATTGAGTCCCCAAAACCCCAGTCGCTCTTTAAAAGGGGGAGTATATAAGGTATCTCTCCCGCCTTCTTCGCATGCCTTCGTGGTGTAGTGGTCTGCATGCTCGACGCGTAACCGAGAGGTCCGTGGTTCGATTCCCGGCGAAGGCATTCCTTATTTTTCATCTCTCCTGCTTCGTAATAACCTAATGTCTCTACATATTGATCGGTCTAATACCCACATTATTGCACAATTATAAGGTATTTCTACCGCCTTCTTAGCATGACTTCTTGGCGTAATGGTCAGCATACTCGGCGAGTATTCGAGAGGCCCGAGCTTCGAGTCCCAACGAGGGCATTGCTCGTTTTTTATCACTCCTGCTTTCACAAAATATCTAATGTTTCTACACAGTAAAGCTGCAAGATTGCGAGATTATTTAAAATACTTACAACGTTTAATCGGCTACTTCGATTTTTATTTTTTTAAAATCAGAGTTAGAAAAAGTTTAAAATGCTGTATAGGACATTTGAAATGTTACTTGTTGTAAATGTAGATACACAGATGTATTTACACATTTTTGGAACGATTTTGATTTTCTTCATGAATTTAAACATTAATTTTAAGATACAAACGTGACTGGCATCTGACTGGAATAAGGTTTATTTATCGTCTGCAGTATTAAAAATATTCGTTTCTTTAAAATATCGCTGAAAATAAACAATGGATCGAAGGCTATGTTTTTGCGATGTTCGAAGAGAAATACTCTTATTCAGTTATTAAAAAAAGAAAAGATGTGAAAAGCAGGGTTTTAATATTTCTACGCGTAAAATAAGATACATAATTAATATGAAAGAGTCAGAGTTTACATCTGACTGGGCAAAAGGCAAAAAATGCATATCCAAGCATCTCATGTTTTAAAGGGAAATCCAGCCCTACAAAGAAGTATTGCAAAATCTTTAAATATCTCTGTAGGAACTGTGAACAAAATTATAAAATCTGATTTAAAACTGGTCAAAACAAAAACAGCAACAACACAAAAAAACATGTTCATCGTCTAACGCCGAAACATGTTTCTCCCCGTAGGACTATGTGCAGACTGCTGTGTGAAAATTATTTGGCAGGTGAAAAGGGAAATATATATTTACTATTGATGAACCTTCGATATAGTTATCTGACTGCTAGAAAAAGACCGATTTACTCCCGAAAAAGAGGAGAATAAGATTTAATATGTTGGTTTAGAGAAAACAAGGAACGTTTTATGGTTATTACTGGATTCTCTTACTACGGAAAACTTAAAATAAAGAAAGCAGAAAAATGTCAAAATTCATTCAAATTACTGCCAGAAATATATTTTAACACTATTTAATCCTAAAGTTCTAACTTAGAACCCCACGAAAACTAACACTCGAATAATCGCTTAAGTGTGTGAGCAGAACACGTAAGACTTAGAGAGGGTTTACAACCCTTTATTTTTCAGTATATTTACAATCAGTTCCTACTTGGAACTTTACACAAAGCCTCCACTTAGGCTTGAACTTAAAATAATAATAATTTAAACTAAAACTAGCTTAACTAAGCTATTTGAAAGGTATAGCCGAAGCTATCAGAATGGAATTAGTTGGCCCCTATGTATTAATTAAATCGGCGAAGCCAAGCAAGGGCCTAAGGTTTGGCCGAGCTTAGCAATAGATAAGAGACGTAGCCAAAAGGCTCACTAAATCAGACTCTCTCTCTCGGAGTCGGTGAAGTCACGACTTAAATAGTACGCTTTCTCATTTACATTAACTACTTTCTGAATTTACATTCTGGCAGGAAATTATAAGCTGAAATTAGAATAGGAAAGATATAAAACTTAAAATAGCTGTTAATAAACTTAGGATAAACCTTAAAATTTAAATTTAAAGAAGAAATTCCATCTCTTTATCCAAACAATCTTCACTGTGTTAAGTTCACTCAGGATAATTTTCCGAGCCATACCTCTAAATTTACTGCTTTATTTTTCGAAAAAATGAGAAATGAAACCGGAATTGAATCTATTCCCTTTAAATGCATCCCACTCAAGTCCCCTGATGTGTCTCGTACGGATTACTGTGCATTTCGACTTTTGAAACAAGCTCTTTATAAGCGACATTCCGAAACATTACAGAGGCTGTTCGCACATTTTTTAAACGATGTATATTGTATTCACAAAACTAAATTACATAAAATTCTTGTGTTTCAAATGTTCTGTTTGACATTCCTTATTCTGAACTATCTTTCGACGCCGCAATTTCCAGGATAATTATGCCTTTTGAAGTGTCAGCAGAGGTATTCTATCCCATTTCTCCCGAACAGCTTTCCAGAGTCCTGTTAGGGTTTCGGGACAACGTTTGGATAATGCAGTTTTTAAAAGTGCGAAAGCACAAAAATCCATAGGTGACACATCGAGAGATTTAGTAGGGTATGGCTTTGATACCAGTTTTTTGTTCCATTTCTTTTAAGAAATTTACAGTGCATTTTGATGTGTGACTGCTAACTTTGTCCTGATGGAGTCTCACAGATGGTGAATAAAGCGATGCACAGATGGTGAATAAAGCGACACTGTGAATAAAGCGATGGTATTTCATTCAGCTGTGAAATTCAGCTGTGAAAAATTGGCGATAAAATATGTTCCTGATAGTATTTGGAGTTAATCTTGACATTTTTTTGTACTCTCTTTATTTTTAACTCGCCATTATAAGAAAAACCAGCAACTATCATGAATCCCTTAGAAAAACTTTCTTTCGATTCTTTGAACCATGTACTTAAAATTTTTTCTCCTCTTTCAGGATAATAAATGGCTCTTTTTTTGTTACATTCATTTAAATACACCCACGCTTCATCTATTGTGACAATTGTTTTCCATTTTTCTTTGGATAAGTAGAATTCTGCAGCGCGTCCTGTGTCGAGCGATATCCTTTGGAAGAAGACGATGCACGTTGCGTTTTTTCGCTTTCTTAAGATTTAAATCAACGCTTATCATTTTGTTTACAGTGGACACCGAGCATTTTAATGATTTTGCAATTGTCCTTCGACTAAGGGGATTTTCTTTCAACATTAAACAACGTACCTTTGCAAGAGTCGAAGATGTCCGTTTTTCCCTCGGATACTTGTTTGGAATTTTTGTCCCACTCGAAGCTCCAATTTGACGTTTTGTTCCTTTCTTGTCGATGATATTATCTATCAACGCTTTAGATATTACAAAACCATGACTCTCACATCGTTTTTGGATAACGGAGTATGCCTATTTCTCTTCGGAAAGAGCGTCAATGTAGCCTTCGAACCACTGCTTTGTTAAATTCTCCATTTTGAATAAAAACAAAACTTACAAGCCACAGAAGATAATTTTGACTTTTAAAAACATAGTACAATTGCAATTACTTTTTTTGTGGCAAACGATTTTTCATTACCGCTTACCAAAATGGTCTAAAAAATGTGCGAACAGCCTCTATAGATAGATGGACGCTGGAACATTGTGAAGGAGGAGTAGAATAAAATCAACCTTGATGTTTTAAGAAAAAAACTTTTATCTTGGAAATCAAGATGTCATATGATAGTTCAACGAAATGGTTATCAGATTGAATATGTTAGAAAATAAAATTCTGAGGCTTGTTTATATATAAATCTTTGCAAAATCGTTACAAAATGTTGGAACACCTTCTGTATATGAAGCTCTTCTTTTATTTGCTGTTTCTATAGTTTGACTTCCCGGTTTTTGTAGTTCCACTTCATTGCCTCTTCGAATAGGAAATTATTTCTTATGCATAAGAATTGGCACACCATAAAAAACATCTCCGCTTTAGATTTTAGAAAATATATATTTTGAAAACATAATCGTAAGAAGGAAAATTCCCTTTCGATTTTGGAGGAAGCACCTGAGGCGTTTCAAGTTAGTTTTACTTCAAATGAAATTGCTGTTAAAATTCTTAAGTTAAACAGGGTATCTAGCTTAAGCAACTAACATCATCGAATAATAATAATAAATTTGTTTTCTTCCATTTCCTTCGCAGACACACATACACGCGTGCTTTTATATATACAAGTGTAGGTGTATGTGAGTGTATACATAGCAAACATATGAAGAATTAAAATTAGTAGATTTTTCGAAATCTGATAGCTGAAAAAAATTGCCGAACATTCTTCCATATTTGTGAAGTAGGAAATTCAAAGTAAATCTTGGAGTTTCGCTCTGGTTTGAAAGAAGCCTTGTAAGAAAACTAAAATTTAATATACGTATTAAATTCTAGTTTAGCTTTTTCTGTTTGTTCTGGAACTAAAAAACCTTCACTTTTTAAATACTGCTAACTTTCATAATTTGAAACTAAAAAACTTTAAATTGGATTGCAGTGAAAATCAATTTTTATATTTAAATGTTCTTTTAGTAATAATAATTAATAAGTTCTTATAGCAGTAGTAATAATAATACTCCAAGATTATATGCATTTTTTCAACATACAGAAAGTTAGGGATACTTTCTGTATCCCTCTCGAGTTGGGAAGTGTGTAAATAATATTGATTTAATAAAAGAGGATTTTAAATCCCTTTCAAGTGCAGTTATTCTTCAGCATAGGACTTTAAGGAGTTACTTCAAAATGTTTGCCAAATCTACGCACAGAACACTCAGTCCTGACAAGTGAATCGACATTTAATGTTTCCGACGCAAAATCGGAAAACAAAAACAATAATCCTTCAGAGACAAAGCCCCTTTGGACTAAACAAACTGAAATTTCCGTCATTGTGATCATATATTAGAGTTAATACTAACATTGGCAAGGAGAACACGATAAGGTAAGATTTTGTTACCGCTGTAAATTATTTGAACGAACAAGTTCTCAGCAGAGCGGCTATTTCATCCGTTCACGAAAAGGGCAAAATTCGCGGTGCGGTCATGGATTTGCAAAGCTTTTCTAGACTTCAGATTTACTTTGGAAATTTCGAGAATAATTTATATTAACGTTTAGGGA
>KK112594.1:372501-388497 GCA_000611955.2 Stegodyphus mimosarum
TTAATGCATGAAATAAGCATTGTTTTCTACATTTTAATTGAAATTTGCACTTATTAACCAATAAAATTGTGAAAATATATTCAAAAGTATACTTTTAGATTACGATTTGGACTTGCTCGAGCAAACATAATTTATCATGCTTTGGTGTGAAAATATCGCACCAGTCGTAACATATTCTCTGGCCATGTAGCATTTCGGAAGTAAATCAAACAATTTCAAAATTTTTAACAGCAGCATATCTTCAGAATTCCGTATAGAGTGGTAAGTGTTGCCTTGCATTAACTTTCAATTCGCTTTATTACTTCTTTAAACGTAATGATTGAGATAGCATGCTTTTATTTGAAACGTTATTCGTCACAAAAGTGAAACTACATTGATGGGCAAAACTTAAGCAACAGGTGTTCTTTTTGCCAAAGGCAGCATTTTGTATTTAAAAGATGACGAAAGCATAGTTGAGCCAAAATGAATGCAATGCATACAGTATGGAATCAAACAAAAAAAGGCTTTATTGAGCTCATAGTATCGTTACACGTGATTGTCAGTACAAGAGGAAGAACAACAAGCATATGTTCCTTAGCATGGGATTTGACTGTGTCCCGACCTCTCTCCAAATCAATTGGCGTTGAGAATCGCTTGGGGTATTAAAATGACTCTCATCCGTAGAGAGGCCCCGACTCCATTGATGATACGTCCAGCTTTCATGCTCCTTGCACCATTCTAAACGGTGACCCCGATGGCCAACTTTCAAAGGGATGCAGCGTTTAGGACGGCTGGCGAATAAGCCACCTTTGTGAAGGTGTCTGGACACGGTAAACCGCGACACTTGTGGCCCCGTTGCTGTTCACAGTTGCTGAGCTATGGCGCTTGCTAACTGGTTTCGGCCTCTTTTCGCCTTCAGGACGATATATGGGTCATCCACTGTAGTTATTTTCCTGGAGCGGCCACCACCAACCTTTCTAACAGCTGTACCTGTGGTTTAGAATTAATTTCTCGGAATATTTTGTTTCAAACATTTCTCTGAAATACGAGTATTAGGAAAGCTAAAGCATATTATTACTTAATAAATCAACAGCATATTTTAACGAATTCTTTTTGTCAATTTTTTTTTAACTAGGGATTATTTTCGGGGGATGCCTTATTTTACAAAAAGTTCCGAAAATCACGATAGGGCTTATTTTCGGAGGATGTCTTATTTTCAGAAAAAGACGGTATTACTCGCACCGTTCCAGAAACATCCCCTTCTCCAGGTCTTCCCCCCTTCTCTGAAATAGTGTCCTCCTTTGCATACTCTGTCAAGGTCATTGTGATGTTGCATTCCAAAACTTTGCGATTAATTTTACTGGTAGCAGCGCAAAGCAAATGATAGCATTTCGGAAGGGCGTATATATCCCCCCGGGGCAGTTAACGCATCGGCTGAGCAAGGCGTATATATACGCCCGCGGCAGTTAAGGGGTTAATACTCATACAATACTTTAATGATATTAATACTCATACAATAGAACGTATATGGAATATTACGAGAGGAAAAAAAACAAATTCAATATTTTGTTTGATTTTTAGCTATTATAAAGTCCACAGTCCCCTTAAATAGACTCATCTAAAAGAATTGCACTTATCTTTATCCGTAGACGGCTTAGGTGACATTTAAATCTATTAAATATTCAAAGTATACACCTTACCGGGATTCGTGAAGCCTTTGTGTCATTCTGTGATCCATTTTTTCTCGTTTTCAATATCTAGACGAGTCCTTTGCGGCCGAAATTCTCGTATCTCTCCAGTTATTACCCAATTTTTAACTACGCAAGAATTTAATCTACAAACACACACGCTGGATAAACAGTTAACCTTTCCAATGCCCAGAAGACTGCCATAAAACTTTTTTCAACATTCAGCCATATCGAAATGTTTCCTTAAACTCTTTTTATTTTTCTTTTTTTGCCTCTCGGAGGTGAAATTTGTTTTCTTTAACGTTAAATTCAACGCTTCTCTTCGTGTTTTATGATCCTCGGGAGAGTCGAAAGTAATGTTTTGTTTCTAAAGCAGTTTACCTTATTTCGTTTTCCAACATTGTGGTGTGCCATTATTTGCAGAACATCGCTCTTCGCATTAAAAATGAATGCATGTAAATTAGATCTATTGCGGATGATTTTTTTGTTGCAACGATCTGGAGTTATCATACCGATAATTTATAGCTGCACTTTCACGTTTTCTCTTGCTTTACTGTGCTTTGTTAAGCCGATTTTGAGATTATAAAAGAACTTATAAAAGGCGAAAGAAAGACGGTGAAATAAATTCAACTTTGAATCTTTCAGCTCGGCATTTTAATCACTCTAAATAAAAATAATGATCAATAAAAATTGAAACTGAAAAAACAAAGAAATTTATCGGAAGGTTAAAAAAGAAAAACAACCGAGGTTGAAATTCATAAAAGCGTCAAAATAAAATATCGCTATTTATTTAACTTTTTTTTTCTTTTCATTCCAACGAAAAGTTCGATAATTCAAATGCTACAGATTGAACATGGCTTAGCAACTGAAGTGTGTACAAAAAATTCCCGAATAAGTTAATATATTCTCAAAATGAGCGCTGTAAAAAATTGCTTGCTTTTAAATGATTTTTTTTTTATTTCTTGCAAGCTTTAGTCATTTATTTCATTTTCATTTATTTTTTGGCGGATATTCTCTCTTTTAACTTCTTTTCATTCCTCGGAGAGGTATATGATATGGATCTGGCAACGGATTAGGAGGGGGAAAATATAATTTAGCTTCTTTCATATTTATTAATGACACGTGATTGTTCGAAACGATAGTGATTTCACTCTCGAAAGCAAAACGTGAGTAATTTTTCGGATCATCTGAATAAAAATACCGCTTGGAAAAGCGAGATTATTGTGGAAAGAACGATTAGTTTAATTTATTTACGTTAGGCTCGAGAAGTAGAATTATTATTTTTTTAAAGAATCGTGGGGAAGTTGTTCATAATTACTCAATTAAGATGCTAAATATGGCTCTAGAATGGGGATTTTAATTATATTTCCTACTCAGTTTTTTTATTATCTTTCATAACAGGCAATTTAGACATCGAAACATTTCGATTCATTAAACGTACCAGTGATAATACCATTTCCAAAAATTAACCTTTTGATTTAGGTTGATGAATGGAAAATCGTTCTAAGAAGAAACTTAACCTATTGAATAAAATAAAGTTTCGATAGATTGGCATAAAATGTCAAAGTTATCATAAAAATAATCCACTATGCAGAATATTCAGCTGCTATTCAATGCTCACTGAGCTGATTAATAATCACTTTTATTTTTCTTTTTACATAATAATCTAGATTTATAATTACTTATAACCTCTAACTAACTATAAGGATAACTAACTATAACTATAATGCATTACTTATAAGGGGTCATTTTCTACTCGTCATCACTGATTTCGCTTAAATTAATAGGACATGCAGAGCTTTGCTGGAAAGGAAAATAGCCAAAGTGGAAACTCCAGATGGCCAAGCTGTGAACTTTCCCGATATGTTCAAACAGGAATTCTTCTTCTTTCTCCTTTATTGGCTATTTCCACCTCCTTGGGGAATGTACCATAAATGTTAATAGGCATTTCACAATAGATTCCTTTTCACCTGAAGGTTCGTCCTAGCGGCTGTACAGTCTGTCTATCATAAGAAAAGCTCTCGCCAGTTAGTCTGCAGCTGTCTGTTGCCATAGAAACGAGCCTTGACCTATTTTCCGTAGGGGCGTCTTGAAGATTTACTTTCCAGTTTGCCATCCTGGCGCATTTAAAGATGAACTGGCAAACCTTAGTTTGTCTCTATTTGAAATATACTATCCCTGTTGCTATAGCGACCGCCACCCGCCAGACACTGTGGCGGGATCTATTCTTCTCGTAGACAGACAGTACACGAGCAATAGAAAGTAGAAAAAAGGTATCACTGACTTTAGGAACGACGCTAGTAGGCCGCTCATTCGTTTGCTAGCCAAGTAACTTGAATTCTGCGAGAATATTGTGAGAATATTCTGGAGCATATCGAAATTTTTGTGAAACAAAATTGGAGGAAAATATTGTGGAAAAATCGAAAATGTCGAACAAAAGTAAAGCTATTGATATGTCTGGAACGTCGATGTAAAAAGAACAGGAGACAGACGATAGCATCCACAGGGAAGCTTCAAAGCAACGATTTAAGACGGCGATGGATTATAGTTTGCATCTTTCGGCAGAAGAAAATCTAATCTCATCTGAAAGTTCTGAAGTGATAACCGAACGGAAAAAGAATAATATAAAAATTGAGAAAAAGAAGAGAGAAGTTACCACACGGGGAGTCGAACCCACGATCATCGAATTTCTAGTCCGAGCTCTTACTTCTACGCCAACCGCTGCTTGGCAAACATGCTAACGTAAATGGCTTATGCGGTGTGACAGCCGCGTCAACACTTTTATTTTCGAAACGCTTGACCATCTGGTGTTTCTACTTCGGGTACTTTCTTTTTTAGCCAAGCCCTGAACGTTCTATAAATTTGAGCAAAATCGGTGATGACGAGTAAGGGAATGCCCCCTTGTTAGTGTACAGACGTTCTCACTTTTCATTGCTAAAAAGATTACAAAAAACTTCGATGACTCATTGCAATAAAATATTTGAAATTTTCTTCTTTCTTCGATTGTGTAAGCTTTGAACTATTATTTATATTACTTAGTTGCCTTTTCCGCGACACTTTCCGCTCTAGAACACAGTAATTTAAAAAAGCAAAACTCGACAGTGCCAATTTTTACCCTGATGTTACCTATCGACAAACCTTTTTTTTTATTTCCAATGGCAAGTACGCAGGACTACAGATATCTTTCAAACAAAAAGAGATGAACATAGAAAGAAATAAACTTAAAGTTGGAAAGGTATCGGTTATTCTGTCAACTTAATTCTCATTGAAGTAACGCATACACCAGAACTCTCCGAAAATTTGAGCATAATGTGTATTTTCTGAGCGATCATTAACTATGTTAAATATGACAACTTACATATTTCTATTATTTATAACAAACTTAGTTATGTATTTATTTATTTCTGATTCATCTTGCAGTTATTTTTCTCTCAAAGCATATTTTCAATATTATGTAACAGTACATATTTAATTGTTCTGTCTTTTATAGATCGAATAAGTTACTGAAAGTTTAGCTTTGAAATAAAATATATAACCCAGCTCCTTCATTTTGTATTGCTCTATCGTAACTTACTAACCCATCACATTATTGGAGAATTGAAAAATCTGCGTTACATTTGTAAATTTTGCAGGAGTAGTTTCGAAGTTCAACCGGACCATCGAAACCTGAGAA
Source organism: Stegodyphus mimosarum (assembly GCA_000611955.2). NCBI lineage: Eukaryota > Metazoa > Arthropoda > Arachnida > Araneae > Eresidae > Stegodyphus > Stegodyphus mimosarum. The sequence goes on from KK112594.1 coordinate 377,842, forward strand.
AATTGACACATAACACTGATTCTTGTTCATTGACTTGTAAAGTTTATCCTAATTTTATTAACAGTTATTTTAAATTTATGCGTCTTTCCAATTTCAGATTACAATTTCCTACCAGAATCTAATTTCAGAAACTCAGATATTGCAAATGAGTAAAGAGTAGTATTTAAGTCGATGCTTCACTGACTTCGTGAGAGAGAGTCTGAGTTTCTGACTAGCGCGCGTTTGCCTTTTGGCTACGTCGCTCTTAGATATGGCTACGCTCGGCCATACTTTAGGCCCTTGTTTGGCTACGTCGCTCTTAGATATGGCTACGCTCGGCCATACTTTAGGCCCTTGTTTGGCTACGTCGCTCTTAGATATGGCTACGCTCGGCCATACTTTAGGCCCTTGTTTGGCTTCGCCGACTTAATTAAGATTTAGGGGCCAACTACTTAGAATCTTGATAGATTCGGCTATATCTTCAGTTACGCGTGATGCAAGAGTAGTACTAGCTACGGTATACTCATCGCCAACAACAACGGCAGAACCAGCAATGATCTTCCTCTCCGCGCTGCTCAGAGATTACGGACGAGATAACATGGTTATAGCAGGGGACTTCAACGCCCACAATGTGTGCTGGGGCTATGCAGACACGGACCCCAAGGGTCGAATATTAGAAGAATTCATTTCAGCAAACAATCTAGTGATACATAACTCCGCAGACTCTCCGCCAACTTTCGACAGAGTTCACGCCCGGGGATGGCCGGATCTGACCATCACAACTGCAAAACTAGCCCCACAGGTGCAGAATTGGGAGGTTATTGAAGAAACTAGCCTGTCCGACCATAACTACGTCAAGTTTCAGCTAGCATGCTCGACGACAACTACTATCATCCGGCGATACAACCTACCAGGCGGGAAGCATAAAACCTTCACAGAGCGATGTAAAAGTCAACTTCAAGAACTGAACCCGAGAGTAGTACATGCCGCTACGCGCGCAGAATTGGAAGATATCACGGAAGAAGTGGTCACTGTAATACAAAATGCCTGCGATGCAGTCCTACCAGCGAGGACCACCAAACGATTAAACGTCCTAAGTTGGTGGACAAGTGAACTGCGAATACAGCAAAAGAAATGCCGGGCCATCCGCCGCCGTCTCAAGAGAGAACGCCAGAGAAACGATGGTGCGGACATGACGTTACTAACCACATTCAGAAGAGAAAGAGCCCAATACAAAAGAATGGTAATACAGGCGAAGCTGCACTCATGGAGGACATTCTGTACAGAGAGTACAGCGCCCTTTGGCATACAACATAAGTTAGCCACTGGGAAAAGGTTTTCCCCTACGAATTTTCACCTAATGCAGGCAAACGCGGAACACGCAGATGGCCCTACAGTAGGCACCTTAAATAATATCTTAGACACAGTCTTTCCGCAGGACGATGTTGAACGTGACAGCGTGGAGCACCAGCGGCAAAGAAATGTCGTAGAGGATACCTTTGTACAGGACGACCAAGAATTTACAGTTAAAGAAATTATGCAGGTCCTACGAAGTCTGCCGAAAAAGAAGGCCCCAGGGCCAGATGGAGTTAATTACAATATTATCAAAGCAGTCATGAGTACAAACTTAGATTTCTTCGCAAAATTTCTAAACCATCTCTATAATACCGGCACATTTCCTAGATGTTTCAAAGTTGGACAGACCATCCTCTTTCTGAAAAAGAACCGTGACCCCTCTAGCCCGGAATCGTACAGGCCAATCTGCCTACTTTCCGCGCTAGGGAAGGTCTACGAGAAACTGATCATGAATAGGTTACGCCACCATTTGCAGGTCACGGATTACCTAAGTAAGTGCCAATATGGATTTAGGACCGGTAAATCGACGCTCCACGCGTTGATGGAGGTCAAGAACGAGATATACCAAAACAAAAGCAGCGGCCACCACACGGCGCTCATAAGCCTCGACTTGAAAAGCGCGTTTGACACGTTGTGGTGGCCGGCAATCCTAAATGCACTCGCAGATGCCAAGTGTCCGTCAAATATGTACAGGACCATTAAACACTATCTCACTGAAAGGAGTGTTATCGTAGTACATAATGGAGGTATCTTGCAGAGAACACAGACACGTGGGTGCCCGCAAGGCTCATGCGCGGGCCCACACCTCTGGAATATCACTTTCAATCGAATACTAGCAGATTCATGGCCAGACCACACCAAAGTCGCTGCATATGCGGACGATGCAGCGTTCATCGTCAGAGGCCGCACAAGAGAGGAGTTGCAGAAAAATTGCAACAACACATGTGCACTATTTAGCGACAGATGCCGTCTCCTGAAGCTCAAGATAGCGGAGAATAAATCCCAAATACTGCTGTACCCTAAAAAGGGAGGATCTCTGGCCAGACAGCCAAGAATTACCATTAATGGACAGCGTATCAAAATAGTCAAAGAACTTAGGTACCTAGGACTTATTTTCGATAATAAAATGAATTGGATACCGCATGTACTAGATGTCAAAAAGCGCACCATGGCAATTGCTAAAAACCTGCGTCTCATGCAGGGCTACAGCTGGGGACTCAGTCCACATATTCACAAAATTCTATATCAAACAGTGGCTGAAAAAATTGTGACATATGGGGCGGCCGTGTGGGCACAACCCATGCAGGGTCGTAAAATCAGACACCTACTCAGCATACAGCGCCAATTTGCCCTGAATATTACACGGGCTTACCGCACGACAGCTACCAGTGCGCTGAATGTCCTAGCCGGTCTTGTCCCCCTGCACATAAGCACGGAACGAGAGGCGGTTTTACAACAAGTAAAACAACTAAGAACACCAGCAACTTTGGAGGACATAGCCTACTGGCCAGAAGAATATGAAAAACCAACTAATATCCTTGAGAGACACCCTGCGTCACAGGGAGTAGGAGTTAAGGTCACACTCAGACAACAGATAGAGTGTATGCAAATGCATACAACATACTTCTACACGGACGGGTCCAAAATTGACGATAACGTAGGATGTGCGCTGGTCGTGTTCAGGAATCAGAAGGAACTAGCACACTGGAAAGGCCACCTTCATGGGAACAACAGCGTCTTTCAAGGGGAGGCCTTGGCAATTCAAAAGGCAGTGAAACAGGTCGTTGAACAAAAATTGCTTAACACCATCATAGTGTCAGACAGCATGTCTGCGCTACAAGCAATTCAAAATACAATACATACATCGGCTATCATCCATAATATCCAAAGTCTCCTGCGTGACTCAATCAATCTCAACATCCGCCTGGCATGGACAAAAGCCCATGCAGGAAATATCGGGAATGAAAAAGCCGACCTCCTTGCGAAAGACGCTGCCGTAAATAAAGAAGCTGAGGCACTTATAGTCCCATGGCCGCATTCTACACTCAAACGTAAGCTTCACCTACAAGCGCAGGCAATGTGGCAAGCGGAGTGGGACGCAGCTGACACGGGTCGACGGACACATTATCATCTGCTATACGTCAATCCCGCAAGATTGTACTCAAACCGGCATTTGGTACGTTTTATAACAGGTCACGGACCATTTCCGGAGTACTTTGCGAGGCACGGTATCGCTAGCACAGACCAGTGCAGCTGCGGCCGCCTCGGTACTCCGGAACATTACGTCACAGAGTGTCCAATGACAAGTGGACTGCATATCCCAATTCCCAATGAGAATAGGCAGGCATTCTGTAAATATATGGTGAAACAAAGACATCTCACCAGAAAAATCACCAATATTATGACAACTTTGGCAAGATATGGCACAGAACTATGTGCCGTAGAATAATACCACGTATAACAAGACAGAGGCCAAAAGCTTATTGATAATCATAAGCGACCATACGAAATTTAAATATGTATTACCGCAATCGCAATAGTACATAAATTACCAGTATAAGTTTAATGTAGCACCACTTATGTACAGAATACAATTCCAGAATACTAAATGTCAAATGTACAGCATGCAGTTCTAGTATACTGAATGTACTGTTAATATTGTAATATTTTAAGTTAATATTGTAAATGTTAATGTAATATATGCCCTGCGTAATATAACATTTATACCACATGCAAGGTCAACAATGTCTCCATGCAATATATCACTATGTTTAGTTGTAATAGTATACTAACAGATGTAATCAGGAGCCAGCCAATGCTTTCAGTATCCAATGTAATATTATATAAGCATATATGTATCTATCACTATTGTAACATCAGAATTTGTATCTATCAATATTGTAACATTGGAATCTGTATTGAAGTGCCCCTGTTTGCCAATGTATATTCCTGGTTTTGGAATTCAATAAGCGCTGGGGCCTAGGCCGTTGGATTGCGGATGCCCCGGGGGCCTTTTGTCAGTTGGACTGCTTCTGGGATGGATCCGATGCTGGGTCTGAGTGCTCGGTGCGTGGCGCGTATGTGGCTCCATCCAAGCTTGCTCTAGATAAGGGTGGACGTGGTGCTGTACTGATTAATCGTATGGCAAAGGGACAGTGCCCACGTCCACCGTCACTTATCACTTATCACTTATATCTTCAGTTAGGTTTAGTTAAGCTTAGTTAAGTTTAATTTCATATTCATTTAAGTTCGAGCCCAAGTGGAAGCTTTGCTGTACGTTCCGATGTAGGAACTGATTGTATTTATTCTAAGAAATAAAGGGTAGTTAACCCTTCTTAAGTCTTACGTCTCTGTTAACACACTTAAGCGAGCGATTATTCGCTTGTTAGTGTTTGTGGGGTTCAAGGATTGAATACTGAATTAAATAAGTAAAACCCCGCAGACTTCTCCAGTAAGTATTATTCGGCGTACTATTTTCAATTAAATCCATCAGATACCAGAGTATATTCTACACTGACTACCAATAAGTATTTGGACACCTGTGATAGAAAAGAGAAACTAACTTCATTCAAAATCAATAGTTGGTAGAGCTTCCACGAGAGGTAATTACAGCGTGGACCCTCCGGGGCATACTTTCCACAAGTCTTTGTATGACAGCTAGTGGTATTTTCTTCCACTCGGCTTGGGGAAACAGCGCGGTTGGACTTTGTGATCAAAGGCTTATGGGCAGCAGCACGACCATGAAAATCAAGCAGATGTGCTTCCTTACGCATGGTATTCATTGAAACAATATTCCAGGATGCCTGTTGAAACTCCTCGCGGATGAGGGCCGTCGGTTGGGTGCGGTTCTTCCGAATTTCTCTGGACAGCACTCGTCGGTCTCTATCTCCCAGTTTCGTTGGTCTGCCGACTAGGGGCACATTCCGACAATCACCGCTCACCTTCCATTTCTTAATCACATAGGCCACTGTCGATTTTGGGTACTTCAGATCGCTAGATATGTCCCTTCAAGATCGGCCACATTTGTGATACCCGATAATTATACCTTTCTCGAAATCAAAGAGCTCCGAACTGCGAGGGATCTTGCATGCGACTAAAGCCGATGCTGTTTCCTACACGATATGTACCGGCAGAGTCCGTGACGTACCTTAGGACCGCAGATATCGTCATTTGCATAGGTGTCCAAATACTTATTGGTAGTCAGTTTAGAAATTATTCTTATGAGACTACAGATCAAATATCCTACAGCAAATGGAAAATAACTATTTTCAAGATTAGATTTTTCTATCGCTGTCTGAGAGCTTGAGCTATAATTTGGCACTAAACTAACTTCGATTAGCATATTAAGTTAAACTACACTTACGTTTACCAACTTATCGAATTCAACGCCCTGCGTTTAAAGTAGGAACGCAGGTTCTTTTGGAAATGTATCAGTTGGGCCTTTTAAATCGGTGACAGAAACAGAGTGGTCTTAGAATTAAAAATACAGACACTACGTATTACTTTCAAAAGACATGTATATTACGTGTAATATTATTTTGAAGATCAAAGTTCAAGTAAAGTATTATGCGTTTTGGTTATACTATTAATAAATCTGAACAGCAAGATATCATTATTTTATTTTTTGATAAAGGTAAGAGAATTTCTAACGTGTAGACTAAAACGTTAGACGAAGAAAAGAAATGATTTAGGAAGTCCCAATTTCCTCATCGGAGGAATCTCAAAAGTTTAAGGAGGATAAGTTCATTTAAGAGGCGGTAGAGATATTTTCTTTGAAACTTTTCAGTGAGGTTTCTATACCATCAAGAAATTCACAGCAGGTAATACGGAAGGAAAATGAGCGGAAACATTGAACAGCTCCCAACTGGGTCCCGCATGGATCGGCCGCAATTAAGCTTAAACGAAAATCCAAGAGGATTTAAGCGCAATTGGGATCTCAGATGGCGTTTATTCTGTCAGATAAAAGAATTACTTCGACATCGGGGTACATTCCCCAGCGAATGTAAGCGTTTTAGTTTAAGCTTTACGGTGTTTTTTTTCTTTCAAGATTAAAAGAATTTTTCTTTGCATGTCTTAAATATTTTTCTTATACACGAATAATGCATAAATGTAAAATTTTAAATGTAATAAATATAATTAAATAAATAGAAAATTTTAAGGTTCCAAGATGTCAAAAAATTTTTCTTCTTTCATTTCGGTCCAGAAGCTGAGGAATTTTAAACTTATTTTTAATCTCGTTTAATCAGTTTGTAAGGTTTATCCTAATTTTATTAACAGTTATTTTAAGTTTATACAATTTTTCTACCTTTCTAGTTTCAGCTTACAATTTCCTACCAGAATGTAATTTCAGAAACGCAGTTAATGCAAATGAGTAAAGAGTAGCATTTAAGTCTATGTTTCACCGACTTCTCCAGAGAGAGCCTCCTAAGTTCCTGACTAGCGCGCATTTGCCATTTGGCTACGTCTCTCTTAGAGACTGCTACGCTCGGCCATACTTTAGGCCCTTGTTTGGCTTCGCCGACTTAATTAAGATTGAGAGGCCAACTACTTAGAATCTTGATACCTTCGGCTATGTCTTCAGTTAGCTTTAGTGAAAGTTTAATTTCATATTCATTTAAGTTCAAGCCCAAGTGAAGGCTTTGCTGTACGTTCTGAGTTAGGAATTGATTTTATCATATTTATTCTGATAAATAAAAAGTAGTTAACCCTTCTTAAGACTTACATCTCTATTTACACGCTTAAGCGATTATTCGCTGATTAGTGTTTGTAGGGTTCAAGGATTGAACGCTGAATTAAATAAGTCAAACTCAACATTTGGCGCCCGATATTGTTCTTAACGAACCATGTCGCGAGGTAAGTGAATATTTCTCATTGACCCATCGGACCTTTCAGCTCCCTCAGCTACAACCAAAACCAATGGAAGGGTTCGGATTTATCATGGAAACAATGAGAGCGGCGATGAAGCCAGCAGCAAATTCTGACGGAAGAGGTTTTGTGATGACTTAACTGTAGCAGCTGGACTTAAAAAAATCCTGATGTGACCACAAATTTAAAAATAAATAATTAATTTGTATTCTAAAAATTTGATTCATAAAATTTTATTTTGTATAATGGTTTTATAGATTTATAATTTATCATTTTCTCAACAGACTATATTTAGAGGGAAACTTTATTTTGCATTTTTGATAAATGCAAATTTAATTATAATTCAATGAATTTTAACTGTTAATATCTTTGTTTCCAAATAAGGAATCACAATTCTTCCCTAATCTTCATTATAGTTTATTGTCTTAAGGATCTAAATTTATTAATTACTGACGTTTTTTGTCTTTCAACTAATGTCGAGAATAATTCCTTAGAGATCTAGTGATTTAATATTATGTTGCCTGCTATGATTCGAAAACTGAACGGCGCCTATCAAGGGTCGAAAATCTGAAGTTTGGTAGAACTTCTAAAATCTACAGTTCGTCCCGGCTGTTGAATTTACTGCTTTATTTGCTTGGGATCATGCAGTAAATAATTAATTTTTTTAATGAAAATTGCCTTTAGTTTCATAATACTCAGTAAAGATTTTAAATCATTTATTTGTAGAGACATTAGGTTATTTTGAAGCATGCGTCATCAAAACTGAGTAACGCCTTCGCCGAGAATCGAACCACGGAGCTCTCGGTTACGCGTCGAACGTGCTGGCCACTACACGACTAAGGCATGCGAAGAAAGTGGGAGAAATACCTTATAAATATACTTCCCCTTTCAAAGGCCAACTGGGGTTTGGGAACCCAGTCGCCAAATCCTGGTGGTGGAGAATCATCATCACCAGCTTTTAGTTCGGGCGCCACTTGTAGAGAATTTCTGAACCAAGAAAGTGAAGAAATGAGCAACGCCTTCGCCGGGAATCGAACCACGGATCTCTCGGTTAAGCTTCCAGCCTGCTGAGCACTACACTAAGAAGGCATGTGAAGAAGGCGGGAGAAATATCTTACTTATTTTTGCATTTTTTTCCTGAATTATCGTCGAGCCTATAGTTTATGAGAACTTCCAAAGGCGGTCTTAAGTTTTCCTCAAAGGAGAAAAAGGCAAATTACACTAGCGACATGACTAATAGTTTTACATTACCAAAATAATTCCTCCAGTATCTAGATTGGAATTGAGAATCTTCAGGAAAAGTTACCTAAGGTAATTAACTCAGTAATATGGCCCTTATCATGACAGCTCTCCAAAGTACAATCTAATATGAAGCTGTCAAAAGCGCAGTTATAAGTGCTAGGGATTGCAAATATAATTCATTAGTTGACGTTACGAAAAATAATTAAAATTTTCTTTCTATCATATTGTGGTTATTAGAAGATGCTGCAACTTCAGTGCTTCAAAAGAAAGAACTAAAACACTTGCTCTGAATTAACTGAATATGAGAGTGAGGAAACAGTACTCACTTTCTCAAAATGTATTCGGCTTTTAAATTGTCATTAGATAGGAAACAATGGTGCAAAAGGATTTTTCTAAATTGGAGATGGTACTCATTCATATATTACCGTTTCCGCAAAGTGCGCTTCAGATTTATTAAATAATGTTTTCATATGTTTAGGTCATATTTTTTTATAACTTTTGCGGAACATTTCTCAATTTAAACATCGCGTACATAAATAACGGTGCAGCGATCATGCTTATTTGCTAAAGATTAATTTTTATTTCTTATGCTTTTCTCTTATCGCCTTCCGCAACCCCCATTCACGCAAACCAAAAATTCATACAAACTTTTAAGCAGGAAATTTAGTTAGCGAAAGTTGCTTCCTGCTTCAAAGAATTGCTAAAATTTCTCTCGCATCGCTGTTTATAGCTATGATTTACTGATCGTATGCAAGTGAGAGTTTAATCTAAATTTACAGTTAATTTAAGTGATCAGGCAATTAAATGGTAATTGTAGCTGCTTCTTGTTACTTGTATTTGTCCACAAGTTAGCTTTCTTAATTTTGTTATTATTTTTTATCCCAAAAGGACTGAGTTTCGAAACGCGATTTTGCATCGAACCACAATACAAGCATCATTTCACTTTTCATTCGAGTTTATGCCATTCGGCAAAATGCAAGATATATATTTTTCAGATTGAATCTGCGTATTGTGGATAAACAAAATAAACTATATGAAAGCAATAGATGCAGTTTTTAATATTCTTTTCTTACTTTTGAACCGGATTGATTTAAATAAAAAATTCATTTAATTCATGATCTATCTAATTAAAGTATGTAGGGTTCAATTCTTAAAATCTATAGTTTTGATTCGGAACCCCACGAACACTTGACAAGCGAATAATCGCTTAAGTGTGTGAACAGAATACTTAAGACTTGAGAAAGGTTTAAAACGCTTTATTATTCAATATATTTACAATCAGTTCCGGCTTGGAACTTTAAAATAAAGCCGCCACTCGGGCTTGAACTCAAATACTAATAATTTGAACTAAAACTAGCTTAACTAAAGCTCTTAAATCATATAGCCGAAGCTGTCGGAATTTAACTAGTTGGCCCCTAAGTATTAATTGAATCGGCGAAGCCTAGCAAGGGCCTAGATATGGCCGAGCGTAGTAATAGTTAAGAGAGACGTGACCGGAAGGCAAACGCGCGCTAGTCAGGAAATCAGACTCTCTCTCTCTCTCTTGAAGTCGTTTAAGTCACGACTTCAATAGTACTCATCCTCATTTGCATTCTCTGCGTTTCCGAATTCACATTCTGGCAGGAAATTGTAAGCTGAAATTAGAATAAGATAGGAAAGATACAAAACTTAAAATAACTGTTAGAAAACGTATAATAAACCTTACAAGTATTTAATAGTTTCAGAGAACGACGTCATATATTTTTTCTGTTATTTATTTCATATTTTGTAAAACTTTAATGAACTTTTGATTCAAACTCAACGATTTAAAAGCGAGCAGTGGCAGCACTGTACGGTATAACACATACGCATCTCGAGTGTGCGAGATTGTGTGTTGGAAATACTAAAGGTTTTGTGGTTTACCTGTTGATTAAATTTTATGTAGCGTAAGTGCTAAGGACTTGATATTTAACAAACAAAGTTATCACACGAAACGTTAATAATAGTAAAGAAAGTTTTGTAAAGCTCTCTTAGTAAGCAAATTGAACACTAATAATGGTGAACTGAGGAAACACTAAAAAAAACAGAAAAATGTGTGCCAACACTTAACACTGCATTAGGAATTCTAAACGTGTGTTGCTTTTAAAGTTTTTGTTATTTTGCTATCGAATTGTATGTACCGTAAGCTCGACGTAAGTGGTGCTTAATAATAAAACGAAAAAGAAGAAAAAAACT